>QFDD01001812.1:0-17992 GCA_006871305.1 Vachellia collinsii | reverse complement strand
ATGTAAGAATAGTACAAACTAAATACTAGTAACTTATAATCTTAACATTACATTAGAGGCGGTTAATTTTTAAGCGAATTACAATTAGATCTTAAATAGAGAAAATAATATTTGACAAGTTATAAAGACTTGTCAATTATTCACTTTCACTTATTAGATATTATTTTTTCTACTTAAAATCTAGTTGTAATTCTCTTTTAATTTTTTTAAAAAAAATTAAGAAAGTTACTTATATATATTATTTTAAACTATTTACGCCATTATTTTTTTCAACTGATAGATAATCTAATAATGGATATAAATAAATATTTTTAAATAATGTATTTAGCTTCATTAATTTTTGTGGAGATAAATTGTGTAGATTGATACGGGTGATTTATTTGATTAATTAATTTGCTTTGCATTATGAAAAAGCGTGTGGAAGATACCAGAAAATTTGCAAGTGAGAGGCTAATGGTATTTGACAATTCTATGTTATCAATGAGACCAGCATCAACAGTATTTGTGCGATAATGACTTGGGACGACACGACACCCTTAAGAAACTATTATAAGATTCTTCTTTTTTTTCGCCCACAGATGCAATGAAGGTTAGAAAATTTTGCTAACTCTCGTTTTTAATTGAAGAATCAATTAAACTTTTTTAAAAGATTAAGAAAATTGAAAGTATTATTTTAAAATATTTATATTTAATTTTAGAATAAAATATACATTTATTCTTTTAAATTACCGTTAACTTTCATTTTGGTTCTTTCAATCTAAAAAGTATACTATTGGTTATTCTATTTAACGTTATTAGTTTCTTTTAATGGAAAATGTTGATTAAAAAAATTTAAATGTTAATTTTGCTATTAAATACTGATAAGTTAATTTGTCTGACTTATAAATTAATATCTTATCAAAAGATATGTATGAATGAATAATTTTAAATAATCTATTTAACTTCTTTAATTTTTTCAAAAAAAATTAACTAAACTTTATATTAAAGAGTAAGAACATAAGGTAGTATATTTTGGCTCTGTGAGTGAAGTATTTTTTTTATTAATTTAAAAGATATTTGTCTTACCCTATTTTTCAGTATGATTCTTCTAGCTGTTTTAAAGGCACCTTCAATGTATTTTGATGGAATTGATAAAAACTTAAGTCTTAAACCTTATCGGTTTTAAATTAAAATTTAATAACTTTTTAACACTCCTATTTAATATATACATATTTTAATTAGAAGATTAAGAACATAATAGTCTACTCAATCATAAATTAAGAGTAAAATTGTCCAATCAAATAATAAATTCAGTGAGGTGATTTATATTAAGGGCTAAAAAATGCTAAGTAATTTTTTTGTACAATTTTACCTTTAAAATATTTTTTTTTAGTAACAACAGGCATTTGAAGTTTAAAATGCTAAATGTTATTGAAAAAAAATATTTGAGTATATTATTAGATATATTAAAAATCACTTTAAAATGCTAAACGCTATTAAGAAAATTTTAGAGTACCCAATGAACAAAAAGTTAGTTTATGATACTTAGTGGCATTGAAAAATACTTAATCATACTTAATTATATTTATTTAATCTTCTAAAAAAAAGTTAACCAAAGATTATATTAAAAATAAAAAGGATGCAGTATCATTTTCAAGTATTTTAGCTTCGTATGCATGTTTAGGAATAGCTTTTGAAAATGATTTTACGCAATCCGAGGTAAGTGTGTGAGAGAAATTTTATCTCGACTTACATGAAAGTGCTTTTAGAAACACTTTTGAAGGGTTGCCAAACGTGAAGTTGGAAATTGAAAAGGGGAAAGCCATAATAATAATAATAATAATAATAATAATAAGAGACACATGAAGAAAGCCCAGACCCTAAAATAAATGTTAATACTAATCATAGTTTTTTTTTTGGCCAATATTAATCCTGGGTTTGGTACCATGAATGACCACTCTCCACGTGGCATGAGCTATCCTCTCCGAGGAAAATTTGAGGCTCACACCATTTTAATTATCCCATTTATATTTTACTCAAAATTAAATAAAAATAAGAAATAAAGCAAAGTTTGAAAGGGAGTGAACCTCGCTTCCTCTGCCCGTCTGTCCTTTTTGTTCCCATTCTTCAGTAAAACTAATTCAACCATTTCACCTTAATGTATTTTTTATTTTTATTTTTTTGAAAAACACATGGATAATTATCATCATCATCATATTTTAACTGTGTGAGTGTATATATATAATCAACATAATCTAACATAATCATTATTATTATTATTAACTATATTAAATTTCAAAGTCATATTAATTTTTACTCTCGCACTACTTTTATGAAAAGGATCAAAGAAACGTTTTAAAAGGTGAGGGAGGGAGTATTACGTGAAATCAAGGATGTTTATTTTAAGTTTAATCAAAATAATTTTTTTTATAAATTTAAATGAAAATGGGATAAGATAATGCCATAATGGGATAGGAGTTGTGGGGGCCACAGGTAACCTGCAAGTGGCGGGACAATTATGCCCTTTAACTGGCTCGTCCGGTTGTGTGGTCAAAACCATGAAGATACAGGGAGGGGGTTTAAGGCCACTGTTGCGTGGTTTTTGAATTAGGTGGGTTTTTGGTTCTCTCACAATTCACAAACCGTTTCTCTCATTCTCTCCGATCGAAAGAAATAAAAAAAGAAACCGAATTTACGCATAATCCAACCCAATTTTGGGTCCTGAGATTAGATTTCAGGGACTCGCAGATCTCTTGTATTTCTCGGCACTTTTGATTCCCTCGCCAAATGGTTTTCCCTGGGAATTTCGTCACTTGATCACAATTCCGCTTCGGATCATTGCTGGAATGGCGTTTCTAGAGGAGGTGAGTTCATACCGAGGTCTATCGCATCGCGTATATTTTGAATTCTGGCTTTGTTTTCCTTTTCTCCTCTCAATTCTGGGTGCGATCTCATGGTTTTCCTGGGTTTTTCTCAAGATTTTGGCTTGATTCTGCAAAGAAAGAGCATAATTCTTGTAGCGTGTACCCAAAGTTTGTGTTCTCGGGGACGCTTCTCTATGAATTATGCGATTGACGTTCCGTAGAGATCCGATCGTGGATGCGAGGCTATTCATTGACGTCAGCAACTGGTTTTCTTTGTGTGTTTCAGTTTGAGAATTCCCATGTTCTCGTGAATCTCTCCCTTTTCTGGTTGATCGGAGTTTCTCTAGATTTATTTTGGTCCTGGACGCAAAATTTTAGAGGGCTCAAGATCGTTGAGGATCAGAATTGTGTTGTTGAGCATCGATTTTACGCATTTAATGCACATCTACTAGATGCAAGTTACAACTGTTTCAGTTTGTGCTTTTGTTGACTTTATTGATTCCATCACCATTGAAAAAGCTTGCTTTTCTCTGTTTTGTGCGTGAAATTTAATGCTATACTTTGTTCATTGACTTCTCGATTTGTTTCTTGCCGTTCATGGGTCGGAATTTCAGAAAAAATGGGTTATGTTCTGTTTGGCACGTGATCTTTGAATTGATCAATTTTTGGTTTGCAAGGTGTCGATTTGTGACTTGTGTGTAATTAGTCTGTTTAGATTGTAATATATTATTAAGGGACCAGCGTTGGTGAATCAAAAGTGAAGGTGTTGGAGTTCTTTAAAATTTTTCCTTATTTTGATGCGTTCGCTTCGGACTGGAATTTGATTGAGTGAAAAGTTTGATAATATAAGATATCGTACTTTAATACTTTTATTTTCTCATGTTTTTTCCTTCTTTGTTCTTTTTTGACTTCTTTGATGAAAAATATGCGTTTAATCTTCTTTAGGTCTCTGTCCTGTCGTGGGCTGAGAAGTAAAACTGAATCGAGTAATTAGCTAGTGCCATTCACTAGATCTTGTGATTTTTGCTTTTCTATAATACGATCACTAGTGAAATGAACTTGATGGATGAATCTTTTTGAATTTGTTTTGGCAGTGAGGAGGATCCAGTGTGTTGATTATTCTGGTAATTTATTAAGCTTTATATGTCTACGCTATGGTGTGCAAGAAGAGGCTAGAATATGGATTCAATGGCTTTCATGTCCCCTTTATTCCTAGAGCTCCTAGATCCGAAAGAGTAAGTGCTTGCTGCTACTATGCTTTAAGCTTTATATGTCTATGCTTTGTTGTTACTCTTTATTTGTGTTTTAAACATTAAGCTAATCCCTAAAGTCTGATTACTTTCAGAGGAGGGTTATTTCCAAGAAAGAGGAGGACGGTCAAGTTTGTGCCATTGAAGTACTGGCATCTTTAGCTGGCAAGTTATTGCAGGAGAGTGAAAGTTCAGCTTCCAGCAATGCATCAGAAGGACATCACCAGCCGGCCTCTGGCCAAGGTGCTGTTGAGCAGGAAAGTCAAGGTGAAGCCAAACCATTGGTAGCAGAAGGTGTTTGTCATGGAAGTTGTGCAGATAGTGCCTTTATGACCGAGGTAGTCTCACGAAATTCTAGCAAGAAGTATCTTGGGCAACCTGAGGCTGATGCTGTACCAGAATGCACTTCCGTTACTAATCCAGAGGACTGCTGCAAGAAAATTGAACCTAACATTAAGCCTGAAGTACGCAAATGGGAGGATCAAGTTGAACATTACTCTAGTAGGTTAGCAGAAGCACCCCAAAATTTTAGGAAGTCGTATAATAATAGTAGTATAAAGAATGGCTTTAAAAGGGAGCAAGAAGCTGGGAGTTCAGGCATTGAGGGACTAAGTCTTGATAAATGTAGTTTGAAGAATCCTTTGGAATTTCGAGTTAACTCTCATCCAATAAGTAACTCAGTTAGTAAAATTAAATATCCATTCTCTAAAGGAACTTCTCCAAATGGTTCCTTTTCTAATTACAGCAATAATAGTAAGGTAGGTTTTAGAGATGATGACGAAAACTTTATAAGGTGCAACAAAATTAGCACCAAATCAAAGGCTTTTAAGCCTCCACATCGGAGTGCACACCAAAGAATCAGGAAGCTCGTCACCTCCAGATACTGGAAGGCTGCGCCGAAGTTGAAGGATTGTGAGCTTTCCAGATCTGGTGGGTTTTATTACATATTGTTTGCAGCCAAATGCTTCATTCTTTGATGCAAGCAAATGCTGTGTTTTTTCACTGAAAATAATAACAAATTTGCAGATGCTGGAGCAAAACCTCTCTTTCAGAAGAGGAAGTCTAGTCACGGTTTTGAAAGAGGTCATTATGATACTCTTTTCAAGAGGAGGAAATTCTCCAATCAGTGTTCAGGCCTGACACTTGATGGAGGATTAAGCAGTGAGAGTGCATCTAATTCACTTGAGAAACGAATGGATGGCAACAACCCTAGCTTATCTTCAAAACAGCATGAATCAAAGGATTCTCATGGTACTTGGTTGTTTAATGTTTAGTCATTATTTTGATCTTTTGTTCTTCCCATTCTGTAGTGTTTATTTGCCGTTTCTATCTTGTGAACAGTGAAGTTTAGCATTAAGTCTTTCAAGATACCAGAGCTTTATATTGAGGTTCCTGAAACTGCTACTGTTGGTTCTCTAAAGGTATGAATATAGGTGCTATTTGAAAAGAGATATAAACATCTGAAATAAGGTTTATCTGCACATTAATGTGAGTCTCTAGTATTCCTTTTTTTTCCCCTTCCATTGTAAGATTCTTCTATAATCTGTTCTTCTACTTATTTACTATTTTACATAACTAATTGAATTAGTTGTGTGTTTGCTTTCTCTCTCTCTTAAAGTATGATCTTTTAACTAGTCATTGTTCATAGTGTTGTCATGTTTTAATCTCTGACCTGTTTCTTTTTACAATTACTTTCCTCTAGAGGACTGTCATGGAGGCTGTGATGGCTATTGTTGGGGGTGGTGTGCATGTTGGTGTTGTTCTTCAGGGAAAGAAAGTTAGAGATGATAACAGAACTCTTCAGCAGACTGGTTTATCTTGTGAAGAAAATATTGATACCCTTGGTTTTACGTTGGAGCCAAGTTCCTTAGAAGGCTCTCCTTCTGTATGTGTTGGTGATCCTTCCTATCATGAACCATCCCATTCAATCAGGTGAGGCAAACTGGATAATATGATACAGTTATATCTATTCAATTGCAATCTTAGATTATTCAGTATGGCTAACAATATTATCATTTGATCAATTGATTCTCCTAGGTCTCCTAGAACTCCTGTCTTAGATTCAGGGATTACTGACGTCTTACATGACTCTCCCTTGCTGACTACTCCGAGTAATGCTATTGAAAGTAACCATGAATCGATTTCTTCTCCCACTGACACGATGACTGACAAAGTAGTGCCAGATTCCAAATCCTTAGTAGTTGTTCCTGATAAGAGCACAGAACCATTGGCAATAGTTCCAGTGACTCAGAAAACTAAGCGTTCTGAGCTTGTACAGCGACGAACCAGGAGACCCTTCTCAGTGTCTGAGGTAGAAGCACTTGTTCAGGCTGTCGAAGAACTTGGAACTGGAAGGTTTGATGTTTTGCTTTTGTCCTTTTTCTTAAAATAACCCTCGCCTACATCATGTGGAGGGGAGAATTGATCAGTTCATCTTTACCATGTGCAGGTGGCGTGATGTTAAGCTGCTTGCTTTTGAAAATGCAGACCATAGGACTTATGTTGACTTGAAGGTAATATATTTTCGCCCTTACTAATTACAGCTTTTTTGAAAGTTGATTCATTGCTACCTTAAAACCTGGTCCACAAGACAATTCTTGCTGAATAATGCTTCTGGTTCATTCCTGGAAAGATATGATTTTTGGATTATTTTTACATTTCAGTAGCTGACACGTACAATGTTTTACTTATGTTTTTGTCGGTAAAGAGGATGCTCCATTCTCATCTTTATTATTTTGAATCTTCCAAACTCATGCATCTGTTTAGCCAGACATATTGCTCCAACAATACTTGTAGCTCCTCTCTTTATTTCTTCTTTTCCATATACTTGTACACTTTTCATGTATAAGGAGTCCGGATTCTCTGCAGTCATGTGGTAATATAGTCGGAGGCTTATGTTGTTTCTGGTTGGCCTGGGAAAACGCAGGACAAATGGAAAACGTTAGTACACACGGCAAGAATATCTCCCCAACAAAGAAGAGGAGAGCCAGTACCTCAGGAGCTGTTGGATAGAGTGTTGGCTGCTCATGCTTTCTGGTCACAGCATCAAGGCAAGCAGCAGCAGCAACCTGGGAAGCATCATCAACAACAGCCTCCTGCAACTCCCAACATGGTCAAAGAATCCTCAGCTCCTCAATGTCTCGCTGTTATTGCTGAAGCCGCTGCTGGTGTCGTCCAACCCGTTGGAACAGTGTAAAAAACCAAAGACATAAAAAGGAGAACTATTAATGGTGACAGGTAAGGAATTAGAGGAGGACATGCGAAAGAAAAAGTAAGGAAGAAGAAACATTTTGTACATTTTGATTCAATTTCATGTAATATTCTCACATCATTTATTCATTGCCGACCCCTTTAACTGCGATTTGCAGGTTGGCTTCTTTTTTTTCCCTTTTTTGTAAATGACTTGTTCAAATAAGATTGTTTCTACACACCCTCTCACAATTCTTTCTTTGCTGAAATTGTTGATTCTTTTTCATTAGAAGTTGTATCTATCTAGAACTGTCCGATAGTAGACTTGACCTGTTTAACACTCAACAAAGGTTATTCTTTGCTTCTTCCTCAATGTTCACCTTTTCCTCCCTTTTGCCTTTTGGGATTTCATTTATTTGATGTAACATGTCCGAGGCAAAGTTGTCTTTGATCTCTTTTATTGTGTTTTTGAAAGTGAGATCCAAGCACATGAATTGCTTATATTCATAACTGATCGTTAAAAAAACTAATTTTTAGCACGGACTCTGCGAAATCCATCCCCTGTTAAAATTAAAAATTTGAGAAATAGAGTATATTTATATATTTATGATGGAGTCGTTGAGTATAGCCTATGACTGATTAAACAAAAATGAAGGGCGATGAATATAATAAACAAAAAGAAAAGATTTGAACTTGTGAAGGCACATGATTAGATTTGGAATGCTTTTGAGAGCATGTTATCCCAATAATGATAGAAAAAAAGAGAAAGGGCCAGCGTTAATTATTAGTTTATTGTAATAATTAATTTGAATTGGATGAAGATGTGGGTGTGTTTTATTTATTGGATGGAGACAAAAGCTTGTTTGACGGTGGCCTTAGAATATTCTCTCTATCCTTTGGGATCCTTATCCTCATGACACTCCCATGTGTCCTCGTCCCTACCGATTCCTTTTATTTTTCCACTTCCATTTAATTCATAATTATAACTTTACGGATGGAGTTTAACACTCTTAAAATAATTTTCAATGGTAATTAAAATTTTTGACTAAGTTTTGGTACACCCTCAACACTTTAAAATATCTTTCTAGAAATACTCACTGCCTTAAAATAATTTTTAGTACAATTTTACCCCTAATTCTCCTTGGTAGCAATGACCACGATTAACTTCTAATATTTAATGTTATTTGAAGGATAGAGGATGCTGAATATACAAAATAATTACTTTAGAATACTGGATTTTATTAGAAAACTACCTGATGTTAATTGAACCAAAAATTAGATTAGGAATCTGGATATTACTGAAAAAATTATTTTAAATCGCTAGACATATTTTTTTCAGCCATAATTTTATTCACATTGTTATTGGAATGATTATAAAATTTTGATTGTATGTAAACACATAACAATTAAAATGAGTGTGAAAATCATCATTCTGGTAAAGGAACTCATAATTGAGTGAAATGGATTCATGCTTTATATTTTTTGTCCGTCAGATTCAGATGAATCTTTTTTCCTTGAACGGACACGACATAATAGTAAGAGTACCGTACGGATTGTGTGTTTTGAACATGTCAAAAGGAGAATTGTCCTCTTCATTCTCATCTATACATGAAATGATCTGATCGCTTTCTTGTACCGGGAAGATAAGTAAGCAAAGAAAATTGACAAAAAAAAAAAAGAATTTATATTTTAAATATAGATTTTGAAAATTTTCAATAACGGAAAAATTATTTTTAGGATTTGAAAGAGTAAAATCTAGAGAGAGAGAGAGAGAGAGAGGATTGAATGTCAAAGGAGGAGGGAGTTGCGTCTGATGGAACCACACACGGAATGCCTCAAATCACCCTTATCTCATCCTTTGAATGTTTGGTCATCCCTAAATTCCCCTTCAAAATAATCAAATCAAATATTATAAATTATAAATCATGTTAGAAAAGTAACTTATACCGTTAATCAAAATAGACGTTATATCGGTCTTTAATCCAAAAACCAGTTAACTTTTTTTAAGAAGATTTAGGAAACTAAATTCATTACTTAAAATATTTATTTATGTGGATCGGTAGATTATATATCAATTTATAAATTAAATAAATTATTTTGGAGATAAAGATAAATATAAATACTTTAAATAGTTTATACAACTTCTTTAATCTAAAAAAAAGCCAGGATTAAAATGAGTGTCTATGTTAATTACTTCTATGTTTGTCCACACACCCACTCACATCTATGGAGAGGGGGGGAGAGGGTAAATGGTAATGATGGTCAAATTGAAGTGGGAAGTTTTGTATTTAAAAAAAAAAATTGAATTTAGGTTATTAAATTTGGCAGCCAAGAACCAAATTCCATTGTCCAGTCCGGTTTAGGATACATGGCTTTCTTTAATGCTTTCAGATCATATTTATGTGATGTAAACAAGTTTGTGTGATATCATCCTTTGTTATGGCTGCATCACATAATTATTAAATTCTTTTTTTTTCTTTTTGTGTTTGGGGATGGGGTTAGGTAAAAAAAAAGGGAGTTAGGTAATAGAAGATGAAGATCACGTTTTTGCAGCTGCTTTGTTGGTCAAGTATTAAGATTTTTAGTTTTCATTTCCATTTCAAGACCTTTTGATTGGTTTTGTCATTTTTTGATATCTCTAATTCTAGTAGGTATAAAAATAGAAGGGTTTTTTTATCAAATAAAAAATTGAAAGATATTTTATTTACTTTCTCTCTCACAATAATGGTTGGGAAGAGAATGACACGAAGCAAAATATAGCTATTTATGGAGCTGAAATCTTATTAACTCTTCATTCTCTTGCTTATAGTTAATTTTGTGAAGTCAGGGGTTTTCAAAAAATTGCATACAATTACTGTACCCTTATAAGGTAAAAACGTGTGGAGAATGATGATTAAAAACGTTACAAAAATACAAGGTCAATGCCAAACCACGATCCTGTCACAATTTACAGAAATTAAGAAAAAATAGTTAAATTAATTATTGGTAAAAAAATGTATTAATTTTTTAAAAGCACACATTCCAATCATCTGCATTGGATACTACTTTCTTGATGCAAAATTCCCTTAAATATGCAACCATCATAGAGTTTAGGAAAAAATAAATAAATTTGAGAGAGAAGGGATAGATGTCCTGTATTTAGAATTGAAGCAAACTCAACTTTTAAATCTTACAATTAGGACCGCATAGAGTAAATAAATAACATGAGACTAGCTTATCTAGTAAGGATGCAGTGTAAGAACAGTGAACAGAAAAATAAAAATCATGGATGAAAATAATTTGTATAAATTAAGGTTAGGTATTCTAGTTAAGACAGCATACAACAATGGGTGATGAAATCAATCAACTAAAATGTATATTGGAGATGATAACCGCGAAGCCAATCTTCACCCTTTTCATAATAATCCGACCTACTGAAAGTTTGTGTATGAAACAGTGAAGATGAGGCATAAGCAGAAGCACCCCTCCATGCATCCAAAACTGGATCCAAAGCTCTAACTATTTTAATGGGGGATCCACAGGGTCTAATCATCCTGATCCCAGCTTCAAGGCGTTCAATCACACCAGGGAACAGAGAACTTCCACCAGTCACAAGTATGGAATCAGTTAGTCTCTCCTCCAAACTCTCATCCTTATCTGGCAACCTCCTTATCGAGACCCCGGCCATCTCGTCTAATCCCACCTGATCAACCCCAATCCAGCTTGGATTGAACAAAATCTCAGGGCATCTGAATCTTTCTACTCCGAGAATAATCTGAAAGTCCTCTTTGGTGAGAGGTCGAAGACGTGGCATCACCTCAGCAGACTGCGCGTTCCCACTTTCTAACTTGGGTACAAATGTAGGATCCAAATCCTAACAAAATAATTCATCAAATTGAATTTTCTGCTGGCTACATATCAAAAGTCGTATATAATGCAATCCTACATAAGTATAGCCCAAAAGGAGTTAGGAGTTTCTCCTTGTAGAATAAGCAGAACTAACCTGGAGCCTAGAAGAGATACGGGCCAATTCTGCCTCATCCTCGTCTGGTCCCTCATCGTCGTCGTCATTATCCCTACTCATCAATTTGTAAAGTTGCCAATCTTCATCTCTGGCGCCAAATGTATCCTCACCTTTACCACGATCAAAGGCTGCAGTTGTCAACAGGCGCATTCTTTCCCTTTGAGCAGCATTTAGCCTCTCACCACGACCAACACCACCAGACAAATTATTTCCATTTGTGTGATTTCCATTTGTCTTAAGTCTTTTTCGTTGGTCAACTTTTTCCGATAGATCTTTATATTTAGCATGCAATTGCTCCAGGTACAGCTCTGGGTTCTCTCTACAGTAAGAATGAAAGAAAATTAAAACAAGAGCTTAGAGCAAAAGACCCCTTTAATCGTTCAAGCTCTGGGTCCCCGGGTTAACACAAGGGAAAGCTCCTTTACTCACATAACACTGCCACAATCAAAATAATTCAAATAATAAAAACACAAAAACATACAGGCGTTTCTCCTCCTCTAATTGTAATCTCCTCTCTCGTTGCATTTCCTCCTCATAGCGCTTCTGTTTTGAACGCTGCCGCCCTTCAGACATGGACTTGAGTGACAATTGTTTCTTCTTTTCAATAAGCTATTAACAAAGCACACCCCAGGAACACTATCAAACTCGGCCATATAGAGGAGAACAAGCAGAGGAAAGATTGAACGGATTTTCCATAGTTAAATGCTGTAAGCAAATAAACACTGGGCAAATATTTGCAAATGTAAATTTAAACAATAGGAGCATATAGTCATCTCAAATAATTGATGAATGATATTGAGATTAGTCTATTAGATGTTTAGTATACAACTGACCTGTTCTGGGGTTAGTGCTTCATCAGGGATGTTTATGAGAGAATACTTCTCGCTATAAGCAGAGTCAGCCTTTTCAGTTTCAGCTTGTTCACTCTTCGGTTCACCTTTTGCTTTCCGTAAAGATTGTGTAACTTTGGCACGGGCAGATTCTATCTCTTGCCTAGAGGCATAGCCAGTGTCTGATAGGAAAGATGGAATGTCACTCTCTTCTACTTGCTCAAGCTGCTGTATGAGAAACTCCAAGCCATGCAATTCATTTTCCAGTTCATTTATTCTGGATGATCTCTTTGCCTCAGCCATTTCTCGCAACCTTTGACCTTGTTTCTCTCTAATTGCTGCCTTTCTTGCAATCTCTTCCTCAGAAGGAGGCTCCTCAATTGGTGGTGGAACCCAAGGGAGCTGCCAACATCTGGTTTTTTCTTCAGCTTCTTTCCCTCCTCTCTATTTTATCAATCATAAAGTTAACTTCTGAAAACATTAGAGCAGTTTAAAAGGAAAGTAAACACACTTCTTACCTGAAACATCCGAACTTCAGAAGCATAATCCTGTGCAATGTAACAATGTTCCATCTTCAGATCTTCAACCTTTTCCCACGTAAATCTGGCTCTATATTGACAAAATTAATAAATTAAAAAAGTCCCACATATATAGTACTGAGAAAAAATAGAAGGGAAGTCCAAGTGATCTGATGCTCACAAATGGTAGGGATATTTCAGTGAAAGAAGTTGCTTTAGATGATCGGTTACATGAAAGCCACCAATATTTGTACGGCAGCAACCTTTATAAACAGGTTCCCCGTCTACAAACTGAAAATTTCAACCCAACAAAAAAATTATTACAAAGAATCAACAACATATTTCAAAGTGGGCAAGATAGTGCTTAGTGCATAAGCCAAAAATGATAACTGTATTGAATCTTACGTAGGCTGAGACTAGGAAACCTTCTGTAATAGCAAATAGCAAATTATTGATACTAATGAAAAAAAATTATCTGCGCCTGATGCTTTATACATGCACACTTGCAGCAGAACAAAAGGATTGGTTTTATCACATGATCAGTCAAGAAGAAACCATGCAGAGGCCAAGATGTCTAATATAGTTTACACCAATAATATAAAGCGAAATGGGATAACACATGCCCAAATAAATTAAACCGTTTCGACAAAAAATGATTAGGGCTTCACATTGATATATCAAATGCTTAAATTTAGAATATACTGCACAAAGCATACCGGAATCACATGGGTTGTGGTAAATCCAGGAGACATAGCAAGACCGTCTTTACTGCAAATTCCATGGTGTTGATTATACTTGTAGCTGAAAGCTGCATCAATGCCAAAGGCTGCCATGACAGAAAAAGATGGATTACTTAGTCAGTGGAATACTGGAGTGCAGCATCTCAGAAGGAATAGAGACAAGCAGGCACCCTAACTGGGTCCATCCCATACAAGTCATGGAAGGGAACTAAATATTGCAGCTTGATGTAGAAAATGGTTTTCCATTCACGGGCAGACTGAGTGGTACAGGTTGGGAAAGCAACAGACAATTCAAATCATCTGATACAACTCATAACTTATCAAAGATGAAGTTTCTTTAAGGGTTAGAGAAGAACTAATACCTATTGATGGAACACCATAAGTCTCAAAAAGAAGTTCTGCCATTTTACTTCGAGATTGAACTGGATTACACACACATTCTGTGATCAGGACAGGATGATCAATCTGCTCTGGCAATAAAAACATAAAACATAATATTGAGTCAAAATTATTCACATCCTGTAAATGCCAAAATGAAACAACGTCTTCTCTAAGCCAGAGAAATCTTGGATACTAACAAGCCAACCTCAAATTTTACAGGTATGTCAAATTAGAAGTAGCATCGTTAAGAAATTACAATGAATATTTAACAGATATTAAGCCTCTTTAAAACCTTAGAAGAAAAAATGGATAATATAAAGGTACGTTGAAGGAAAATAACTTTTTAATCCTATGTTCATACCTCCGATCCATTTGCACCCATCCGGTCAAAGCCAAAGTCAAGAATCTATATATGACAGAAAGGTTAATAACATTATATGCAAATGGCATTCATGATAGACAGAACTAATATAAAATGAAAGACTGGGATGAATGATGATCGGATTTAGTGGAATGCTTAACATAACATGCATCTAACCAACAGGCTAAACCAATATCCATCCTGTATTCATAAATAACGTGATTAAAAGGAAGCTTACGTATTCCATTATTTCAAACTGGTAAACAACATTGCTATCAAATGCTGAGCGTGGTCCAGAGCGAGTGCAGTCAAAGTATTTCATTAATGCTGGATTATGATCACCAACAATAGTAACAGTTTCACCTGCGTTACACAAAGTGAAAGAACAATTATTGGGTATGTTACGGTGTCTTCTGCGTTTTGTTGGTTACAACGCGGTCAAAGAGGGTCAGGGTTAGGATAGAAATTACGAAAATGTAAAATATATTGTTATCCATATTAATGTAGATTTTTTTGTTTTTTTTTTGTTTGGGAGGGGGGGGGGTTGTCACAGAAAAAAATTTGCAAACGTAATAATGCAGAAGAATGAAAATGATTGGAACATGTATATCACCGTTTCCATTGCTTGAACAAAAAGATCTTTCTTTTTTTCACTCATAACAAAATATTTTTTCCCCTTTTCTTCTCTTCAGTTCCTCCAAATAATCTTTAAGAACAAAGTGAAAATAAAAGCTAAATAAACATTGGTGAAGAAAAAATGACCCAAAACCACAATTGCTCATCCAAAAACTCTTCCAGCTCCTCCTCCATACACATACAAGCACATATGCAGTAGGAAGATCGAGAAGACGCCGAGAACAGTGTAGAGTAAAGAACATACCGGTTACTTTATGGCGTGGCCTTTGCACGATGTTGCGGAAAACAACACGGGGTTCAGTCTCTCCCGCCCATCTGATAGTTCGCAAGGAAAAAAAATAGTTGACGTAAATTAACATCCCATACTAAACCAATTTGAAATAATTCGAAAGAAAGCACCCCCCCATGCCCCATCTGGCCTGCCCACAACAATTGATGCGGGAACTCAAATTAGGGTTAGTAGAGGTACCCGATACGAAAATATGATGCGCCATTGTCGATGACGATCGGAGTGGAGGCCCTGAAGAGATTGTAATCAGACTGACGTTGAAATTGCGAGATGAAAGGCATTGTCTTCTGGAAGAAGCAGCAGCAGAGTGAATTTGGGGATGGAGAGTTGAAGAGGAGCTACGTGACCTTGCCCTGCGCGTCTGGACTTTCCTGAGCAGGTGATAAAGAAGGCAAGCATCAGGGACGAACGTGGGAAGCCGGATCCAAAAACCGGGTCATCAAACTCGAACCGGTTTAAGCCGGGAAAACTGAAACGAAGCAACGAGGTCACGTGCCCCATAAACAAGCCGAAAGTTCCGCAGCAAGGGAGATTATTGAGAGACAAGGTTTATTCTTAAAAGCATAGTTCTAATTTTAATTTACTTTTAACCTATTTGTTCCCAAGTAGCTTCAGTTTCACCATATTTAGATAATATTAATGTTAAACAATCAACTCAAAATTATCTCGCATGGAACATTTCATGTGTTCCCATTAAAAGCCCTTGGTTGATGCATGTAACCTTAGTTGACCATGTTTTGCTTTTAATTATTCAAACGTGATATAATAGCTGATCAATATATAATGATAAGTTTTAGTATAAAAAATAATAACATATCTACATTTTTCACTTGTTATTAAGATTTCTTAATAATTAAATCCCTTTTTTAAACTTCATAATAATTCCTTCGTATTCATTACGTAATAATAAATTTTTGTATAAAAAACAATAACTGGCATTTGCTGCTCACTTATTATCAAAAAAATTTTGGTGATTAAATTCATTCTTTAAAATTTTACCATCTTTAATATTTAATATAAGGGATAATTGACTTTTTTTAAGAAGTTAAAAAAATTAAATACCTTCTTTTTTTAATTAAAAAAATGTTAATTAACTTTTATAATTACCATCACAAATACTATATATAGCAATTATTTCTTTTTTGGATGGACGACAGAAAAGAAACGTGGATGATGAGAATGAGAAGAATCAATATGAAGGCAGACTGTGGACCATCAATGGATTGGGTGGGCATTCTGTAGCTGGTTATAAAGCAAAGTGGAAGCTTGTATGTAGAGAGGAGAGGAGGAAGATGGAAGCCACGTGGAGGGACGGGGCCCCACTCTCAAAATTGCAAGCCATGTGGTGGCACGTGGAGGGAGGTAGTAGAAGCCAAGTTTGTTGCACCGCACGACCGACCAAGTCAAAGCAACAACATTATCAAAAAGCGAACCGCCACCTTCTCCTTCTTCAGCAAGCCTCCTCCATATATATATATAAACAAACTTCAACATGCTTCCATGTACACCACCATGGAAGGCTGCCGGACGCCCCACCAGCAGCAGCTGCCGCATACCCGATCCACCTATGTGCCCGCCCGCCCCCAAGAAGCCGCCACCGGAAAGGAGAGCCTCGCCGCCAAACAAGCATTACTTCCACCCTCCCGACCTTGACCTCGTATTCTTCGTTCCACATCATCAGCCACCTCCGCCAAGCTCACTTCCTTCACTCTAACTTCACTTGTAATCTCTCTCTCTCTCTCTCTCTCTAATCTTTCACACATGCCACCTGCTGAGTGTGAGTTAGTATTTGGCAGTGAATGAATGATCCATGTGTGTATTGTACGTATAAATGTGGAGAGAGGACAGTGCGTAGTCTAATTAATGTAGCAAAACGACCATCGTTTTTGTTGGCCTCTCTTATGTCGTTCATATGATGTTTGTGTTTTTGGTTCTGGAACATGAGGATATTTGCACTTGGTGTCATCTACAAAATGAAGATGAGCACCAGAATCCTCTTCTGATTTTCTCTTTTCGTGTTGTTACTTAGGATATATTTGGGAATAGCTTTTTTAAGTGATTTTACGCAATTTAAGGTAAGTATGTGGGAGAAGTTTTATCTCCACTTCTGTAAAAGTGCTTTTTAAGTGATCATTAAACAAACCCTTAATGCCGTTTTGTTCACCTATTGACCATTGGATTTTCTGAGACTCATCATCGGTCGCTTTAACCTGTGGATTATTTGTATGGGTCCATTCGCTGCAGGATTCTGAACCCTTAAAAGCCCAAAACACATTTCTTTGGACTTTACTTCATGGGTCGAATCACCATGGACTCGAAGTTTCTGTTCAATCATAGAATCAAATTTAAGGAACTAAACCCGTGGTTTAAAGTTTAAACACCAACAGAGATTGATCTAGTTGATACATAATTGGTTTACATCTCATAAGTTTACAAGCATAAATCTCATTGCTGATGTGAGCATCGTGTTGGTGGGTGATCATTAACTTATTTTAAGTGATTTTTAGAAATTTCAGGTAAGTATGTGAGGAGAGTTTTGTTTCAACTTGTGTAAAAGTGTTTTTTTGGATTTCTCAATCAAACAAACACGTATGATCATTAACTTATTTTAAATGATTTTAAGGAATTTCAAATAAGTATGTGAGAAGAGTTTTATTTCGATTTGTGTAAAAGTGTTTTTGAGTTTGTTCAAGCAAACAAACAAGTAGATTATATAATATATATATATATATATTGAAGTCTCTCTTCCCTGTTGGTTGAACAAAATAATTGTCCTTCATTCATTGTGCTCCATGCTTCCTTGTTTTCTTTTCAAGTGTTTCGTACAATGAGAGTTTCAGAATTTTAAAGCCTTTTTCTATTGCATAAAAAGGGGAACATATAATAAATAAATAAAAAGTATTTCAACCGTATCGTATCTAAATTAATTTTTGTCATGTATAGTGGGGGACA
>QFDD01001811.1:0-14807 GCA_006871305.1 Vachellia collinsii | reverse complement strand
AAAAAATTTCAAAGCCTATGCCACTCCTCTATATATAAACACACACACACACACGCGCCCATTTATAATACCCCAACCCCTCATCGATCCCTTCTTCGCAGATTAGACTTCATCTTCAATATATCTCCCCTCCCAACCCCAACATAATGCAAACCCAGAACGCCATGTCCAGACCCTCCGGCAACGACTCCGATTTATCCCTTTCGGAATCCATCCGCGGTCACTTGCTCGGTGAATCCGACGCTGCCATGTCGAGTGACACCCCGGTTTACTCTCCGACCTCCACTTTCAGCAGCTTTGATCATTGCGGCGGGTTGCCTCTCAGACAGGACGACCCCGAAGACATGCTGCTCTACGGTGTGCTCCGAGAAGCATTCCAAGTCGGATGGGCCCCAACCTTGAACTTCAGCTCACCGGAGAGCGTATGCTCGGCTTTGCCGTCCACCATTACGGTGAAAACTGAGACGGATGCAGCACCTTCCCCGCAAGAGAAGGTGAAGGAGAGGGCATGGCATTACAGAGGCGTGCGTCAAAGGCCGTGGGGGAAGTTCGCGGCCGAGATCCGAGACCCGGCTAAGAATGGAGCTCGGGTGTGGCTGGGCACATTTGAGACGGCGGAGGACGCGGCTCTGGCATACGACCGAGCCGCTTACAGGATGCGGGGCTCGCGGGCTCTTCTTAATTTTCCGCTTAGGGTGAACTCGGGTGAGCCGGAGCCGGTGAGAGTGAGGGCTAAGAGGTCTTCGTCGGAGGCAATGTCGTCAGGTTCGGAGACTGGGAGGCGAAAGAAGGTGGCGAGAAGGGAGGCTGACCGTGAAGTGGCACCTTGTACAAATGGGCAACACCTATTGGTCGGCTGATATGCTTAATGCCACGTGGCTCTGATTTCTCCTCCTGTGAATTACGTTAGATGCTAGGGAATGACAGGATTTTCTGCATCTGGCAGCTATACAGAGAGACATGTAGATGAGAGTGTATCCATTTCAATTCAAGAATAAACAATTCTTTTGTTCTTTTGAAGTCTTCAGTGCAAACGGGAATAATAGAATTGCATTTTAAGGGCAAATGGCACAGAGATTGTGAGCGTGATTTGTTTCTTCTTAACGCTACTACCGGATTTAGTGTTTCCCACCTTTGCCTGACACAATTGCAAAATGATAGGATTTTTTTTGGGGAAATTACACACTGGTCCCAAGCAAGAGAATTTATTAATATAAGGTCCCACAAAATCACCAAATAAGTCTGAAGTTCCAAGGGACTTAGAAGTAATTAAATCTAAATGTGCAATTACCTTTTTGTCCTTTCTCATGGGAAAAAAATACCAACCCAAGCTTTTTTACATTCACACACCTTTCACCCTCACTCAGTCTCTCTTCCTCTCTCTCTCTCTCTCTCTCTCTCTCTCTCTCTCTCTCTCACACACACACACACACAGAGGGAGTGAGGTGCGCGAGACCAAAGGTCACCAGCGGAGGAGGAGGAGGAGAAGGCCAAAATAATTTTGCTAGCAAGATTTGGAATGAAATCTGAAAGGGGTTAGGGTTCAAAACATGCGACTTCTCTCAACTTTCACTTGATCTCTCATCATAAGGTCCAAAACAGATCATCGTCCTTATCATCGTTGGTCGCCATCTTTGTCGTCATTGGTTGCTGTTATCCTTATGCCGGCGTCATTATCGGTGGCTGTTTTCATTGATACAGAAGCTTTATTCAATAGCTAGGGAACAATAAGCAGAGATCCTATCCCTTTGTGAACATATTGATGTTGCTTGTGTGAAAGTATGAATTTTAGACCAGAAATATTATTTATTCATCATTGATATTTGAAGAAATTAATTAATTTTTTGCAGCAGGAATTAAGAATGGTATGTGGTTTCCTTGAAAAGTTGTAATATTTTAGTTTTTTACTTTGACAAAGATAATTTCTGTGTGCTGAGAATAATTGCTACATAAATTGAAAATATGTTGTTAATATTAGCCTCGAAAGTTGTTAATATGGCTGATTGAGTTGTCAGTAATAAGTTTATGATGCAGTGTGTCAATGAAGATGGCAAGCACATCTGGGAAGCACATGATATGTTTCTTTCATATTGGGGGACAATTTGTAAATGGAGAAGATGATATCCGATATGTGGGGGGTAGCGTGAGAACAATAATCATTAAGTAAGGCACAAAATTTGAAGAATTGAGAATGCTTATAAATCTATTGTGAGAAAAGAAAGTGATGAACTTGTTATGAAATTCACAATTTGCTTTGATGATACAAATACATTGTGGACTTGGTGGATGATGAAGGGGTAGAGCATTTTATTAGTTTCAATGGAGAAAGTGGTTATATGTATGCTCGAGAAGATGGAAACGACAATACACAACCAATAAGGGAAGATGCAAGAGAGGAGGAATTTGTGTAACTTGTTTCAGTTTATTGAATTATTTTTTATTGTTGTCATTTATTACCATGTAAGTTGTCATTGAAATGATTTTGACTTGTAATTACGAACATCCTAAGTTGTTACTGGCTTTAGGATGGATAACTTGGTTAGATGTTTAGATAGATCATGTATTTTTGCATGGACCTTGTTTAATGAAGAGTCATTGTACACACAATGCCAAAGTACTCATGAGATGAACTTCATCAAGTGAAGATCATATGTTTGTGGTGGCTTGTAACCCATAGGAACAACCTACATGTTGATAATGTACTCTACATGATAGCAAGCAAGAAAGGAAGAGGAAGAAATATATTTATGTGTATTTATTTGTAAGGACCTTTTTGAATTTTGTATATATTGACATATTGAGCAAATGAAATGATTTTGGTTGCACATAATTGCCCTATTTTAACATTAAATATGTACTGATAAATTAATTGATGTTAATTCTATAATTACAACTGAAACGCCTTGATCAATAACTGAAATATCTTGATTGACAACTGAAACACATTAATTGAATATAAACATTACATTTGTACAGACAAATTGAGATTAAATCTGTAATGACAACTTATATACCTTAACTGATAACTGAAACACCTTGCTTGACAACTGAAACACATTAATTGACAACTAAAACATTAAATCTGTTTTGACAACTCAAGCACCATAATTGATAACCCAAGCACCAACATTGACAAGTTAGTGCCTGTCATTGACAATTGTCTAAACTCGCCAAGGCCAAATACCATATTGACTACTCAAGCATTATAATTGACAACCTGAGCATCTACATTGACAAGTCGAGCACAAACATTAAATGACAATTGAATTGACCTTAAATAAGAACCTGAGCATAATAAATGACAATACACTTAATTGAAAAATTAATTTAAGCTGAAAACATTAAGTATATATTAATAACTTAGAGTCCTTAATTACATGTAGCATAATTACAACAATATAATTACAAATTGTGTAACAGCTGCTTAATTATAGTAACATATTAGTTTTTTCAGCTGCATAATTACAAGTAGTTTAACAACCCATTCAAAAAATCATACGGGTTGTATGTCTATCTAATCAGTATTTTTTCTCATTGCATAAGCATCCATGTACCAAGGATATTATTCGACCTTGCACTTAACTATGATCTTCACAAATTGATATATAAACTTGTGTGCAATGTTGTACTTGTACAGAGTTTGTCGAAGGACTACTGCACTAGAAAAAATTTGACCTTTACCAATGACCAAATCCTTCCATTTTGTGAAATTCATCTCGGGTATTGCTGTGGGCACCATTTCTATAGCACATGCTAATGATAGTAGCTCTTCATTAAATAAGTTACATGCAAAAATATGTGATCCATCTGAACATCCAACTACGTTATCTATCCTGAAACCAATGACAACTTAGGGTGTTAGTAATTACAAATCATGATCATTTTAAAAACAATTTACATGGTAATAAATGACAACAGTCAACAATAATTCAATAAATTGAAACAAGATACACAAATTCCTCCTCTCTTGCATTCTCCCTTGTTGGTTGTGTATTGTCGTTTCCATCTTCTCCAATATACATATGACCACTTTCTCTATTGAAACTAATAAAATGCTTTACCCCTTCATCATCTACCAAGTCCACAAATGTACTTATACTATCAAAGCAAATTGTGAATTTCATAACAAGTCCATCACTTTCTTTTCTTACAATAGATGCTATAAGCATTCTCAATTCTTCAAATTTTGTGCCTTCATTAATAATTATTGTTCTCACACTACCCCCCACATATCGGATATCATCTTCTCCATTTACAAATTATCCTCTAATATGAAAGAAACATACTATGTGCTTCTTAGATGTACTTGTCATCTTCACTGACACCTTGCATCAGAAACTTATTACTAACAACTCAACCAGTCATATTAACAACTTTCGAGGCTAATATTGACAACACATTTTTAGTTCACGTAATAGTTGTTATCAGCACAAACAAGCTTATCATTAACAATTAAACCAGTCATATTAACAATTATCAACGCTTATATTTACAATACATTTTCAATTTACATAACAGTTGTTCTCAGCATAAAAGAGCTTTCTATTGACAATTAAACCAGCTCGATTAACAACTACTAAGACATATATTGACAACACATTTTCAATTTACGTAACAAGAGTTCTTAAAACACAAAAGGTTCATCTTTTTCATTTATTCCTACCAGAGGCAAAGCACAACTAACCAGAAACAGAGCATAAATTACCAGAAATAGAGCATACTTCACTGTCAATCTACAATATACTATCATCCTTTTAATTTGTTTTATATAACAAACAGTGAAGGGCCAAAGAAAGTTAAACACATAATCTATTGCACATTTGTCTTCGAAGCATATGATGGAAACCATAAAAACAAATTAATTAAGAGATTGATCAGATATAAAAACACATCAGTTCACCCATTACATGTGTGTATATTTATAAACCTATAGAACAAGATACATGTACTTGAAGGATTGGTTCAGTGAATGGCATCGAAATTCGAAATAAGTCAATTAGTCCAAAGGTTTTGTTATGTTAGAAGAAAGCAAGCAGATAAAACTAGGAAATAACTCATTACTCTATCAGGCCAATGGAAACTAGACGAAAGACTTGTAGAACCTTTCATAGATGTGAACATTCTTTCCAATTGTTAAATATTTTGACCACAATCGACTAATAGTAAACTTTAAAATACACTAATCAATAAATAGCCCATTGAAACAAGAAAACAAAAGGAACAGGGAAAAAAAAGCATGACAAGAACAAATATTTTCTAACCAATAGAGGGAATCTAATTGATTACAGAAACAAAGAAGAAATTGGGTTAACCAATTACCTTAAAGAACTAGTATTGACTTTGAGAGTGGAGAGAGAAGCAGGCCCTCGTGGAGTGAAGAAGATGATAAAGCGTTGGCTATTTGGCAATGGTGAGGTGACAACGACGATGGGCTAGCAATGTCACAGCAACCTCAAAACGATGGCAAAGGGGCAATGGTTGAGAGACAGATGGCTGAGAGACAGAATGGGGAAGAACACGAGAAGCAGGCCCCTGTGGAGTGAAGGAGAAGATGATAAACAGTAAGCAATTTGGCAATGGTGAGCAGGCAGCGGCGATGGTCGAGCAATGTCATGGCAACCTCAGAACGATGGCAAAGTGGCGAGGGCTGAGAGACAAAACGAGGAAGAACAACAGAGAAATTTTGGAATCGAACTCATATTTGCTTTAAAATAAACAAGGACAATAGCGTCTTTTCACAATTCCATTTAATCCATTTCAGGTCCCTTGGGATCTGGAAATTATTTGATGATTTCCAGGGACTTCTTTGTAGTAAATTCTGTTGCTTGGGACTGCAGTGTAATTTCCCCCCTTTTTTTTTCGTGAGCAAGGTATCCATCACCCATTGGACGATGACTAATCCCTTTGTTGCGGGTCAGCCAATTAAGAACAAACATCTGACTACTAACGGGTAGTATATAGTTGATACATATCTATTGGATTTTCTTTTAGGGATTAAATGTCAAATTTGCCTTCAAAATTTGTAACTTTTCCAGGTATGTACGCTTGACATCGTTAATTTTTTGATGTCACAGTGTTCTCTTGTAAATTTAAAAAATAGTGAAGTGATCCTTAACCTTTGATGATTTGTCATGGATAAATTGAAACTGATGCCTTCAAGAAATCCTTATCGAACAATACATAAAATCTTTTGTGCTTAACTTAAATATGGGACTAAAAAAATGTTTGTACTTGTTTGCATATAAATTAATTTATTAAAATCCTAAAGGAGGGTTTTGATTGATTTTTTAAATGATTTTAAGCAATCCAAAATAATTATGTGAGAGGAGTTCTGTCTCAACTTACGTAAAAGTATTTATATAATGCTTAAACAGAGTTGGTTCCAAATCATTTTAAAATAAGATTTCTTGTTTTAATCCAAGAATACGAATCATTTTAAAATGTTGATTAAAGTTGTGGGAGGTAATGATCACTATCAATTGAACATTTTACAATAGCCTTTAAGATCATAATTAGTTTCAAAATTTTGAACTTGACTTGTCTCCGTTTGCTTCTATCCAAGTTCAAACCAATGTTTGAAACAAAGAGAACGAGGTGAACTATGGAAATGGAAGATCAACAGGATTCCTTGGGGACTCAGGGCGGCTTCAAATGATTAGAAAAGCTTTTATTTATAGATTTCTAACGCACCACTAAAAGTATAAAACACGACAACCATCCATGGCCAACGTAAGCCATAATGCTAATGTGTGGCGGCACAAATGAATTGGTGAAATTAGCACAGCTTTCAAATGACGTCTTATTTTTCTGTCCTTCAAGAGCCCGCTTAATTATGAGGCCACGGCTTCAGAAAGCAAACTAAAACACTCTGTATTATAATGGATATCATATCAACGTATCTAAGTCAGTTCACTAGATTCTTTCTGAAATTAAGAAAATTAGATGATTTGATTGAATCTTTATTTGGACTAGAGGGATAACCAACAGATCGTTATGAGTTATGACAGCGCTAGGAATTAAAAACTGTAAATTTAATTGTCTCTGATCTTCTACATCTCTAACATGTATGTTATCAACAAACTTATTTCATGCCTGGTATTTTCTTTCTTAGCATACGTTCTTATAGTGAACATGGTACCACTAAGCAGAGTATTGCTTTTTCTTTTTCTTTTTTGGGGTGGAATATTTGGGATTGCAGGCCTGGTAACTTAACTCATGGGCTCAATCATTTGGGCCCAAATATTTCCCGGATCGGAGGAGATTGTGGCCTAACAATTTGAGCAGTTTCGCAGATAAGACTGAGTCAAGCATGGGCAGCGTTAATGACAAGAGATTTGAGAGGTTAATTTTAGTTATTTTATTATTATATTGTTGTGAAAAATGCATTTGCCAAACCATCTTAATGGTTCAGTCAATGGAGATGGCAGAACATGCCGTCTGGCCTATGCTTGCGTTTAGCTTAGTAGAATAGTAAATATTAAATAATAGAACGACATACTGTGTGAATACACACAAACACGCATGCAGCATATATTTAATTTCTCTCCTTCTAGTGATGAATTCCCTTTTCAATGGTAGTGGAAAAAAAGAGGCCGAAGATCATTGAAACCATTCCTGCATCTTCGTCTTCGTCATGCCCGAATAGGTTCAATTTTTGTAGCTAGGAAGGTCAAATGTTGAAGAAATGGCAGAATATGCCTTTTGGCCTATGCTTGCGTTTAGCTTAGTAGAATTGTAAATATTAAATAATAGAACAACATACCGTATGAATACACACAAACATGCATGCAGCATATATTTAATTTCTCTCCTTCTAGTGATGACTTCCCTTTTCAATGGTAGTGTAAAAAAAGAGGCCGAAGATCATTGAAACCAATCCCAGTGTGGTCTTGGACAAGGACATGTTCCTTGCATCTTCGTCTTCATCATCCCCGAATAGTATAGATTCTGTTCTATCAATGACAAATTCCTTCCTGGCAAAAAAAAAAAAGGTTCAATTTTTGTAGCTAGGAAGGTCAAATGTTGAAGAAATGGCAGAATATGCCCTCTGGTCTATGCTTGCGTTTAGCTTAGTAGAATAGTAAATATTGAATAATAGAACAACATACCGTATGAATACACACAAACAGGCATGCAGCATATATTTAATTTCTCTCCTTCTAGTGATGACTTCCCTTTTCAATGGTAGTGGAAAAAAAGAGGCCGAAGACCACGTAAACCAATCCTAGTGTTGTCTTAGACATGGACATGTTCCTTGCATCTTCATCTTCATCATCCCCTTCTTTCACATTTCTCTCCCAAATAAAGCCAACCCTACCTCCTCCCTCTTTTCATCATCAGTATCGGATTCTAAAGCTCCTCACTTGATCGCTTTCATGGCTATTCCAGCCAAGATCTTCTTCTTCGCCCTTTTCTTGCTTCCACTTCATTTCGCTTTTGGAGATGTTGCTGTGGGTAGAACACTCTCCACCAATGATCGAAATGCTTCATGGGTCTCCTCTTCAGGCGAATTCGCTCTCGGATTTCGCCGAATCAACAAGAGCACAAATCTCTTCTTGCTTGCCATCTGGTTCAACAAAATACAAGATCAAGCCATTGTCTGGAACGTAAACATGCCAAATCCAGCGGTACCATCAGGATCGTGTGTTCAACTCACACCAACAGGTCTCAATCTTACTGACCCCCAAGGTCAAGCTTTATGGACAACCGGTGAACTCCAAGGAGATGTGTCCCATGCAGAGATGCGCAACGACGGAAATTTTGTTCTCTTGGCATCCTCCAATTCTTCTTATCTGTGGCAAAGTTTCGACAATCCCACCGACACACTCTTACCCTCCCAAGCTTTGAATCCAAACAGTAAGTTATTTTCTCGGTTGTCACCAACCAATTACACTAAGGGAAGGTTCGAGCTTTATTTTGATAATGGCAATCTCAGCTTAACTCAGATTGGGTGGCCAACGGAATCTCGTTACGCCAAGTATTTTGATATTAGCATGAGTTTTAATGACTCTACTTCAAAACTAATCTTCAACTCATCAGTAATCGGAGGGCAAAGAGCCATTGGATTGGGTGGACCCAGTCTTGATGTTAATCGAAATTATTACAGGGCTACGTTGGATTACTATGGAGTTCTCTCGTTGTATTCCCATCCCAAGGAATCCAATAATGAAGATCAAGGTTGGTCAATTGAAGGGTACATTCCTAAGAACATTTGCATAGAAATATTTAGTGATAAGGGTAGTGGTTGTTGTGGCTACAATAGTTACTGTTCCTAGGATAATCGCATCAAGAGGCCAACTTGTGCTTGTCCAGAAGGATATTCTTGGGTCGATCCAAACGACGAATTTGGAGGCTGCCAACCCAATTTCTCCTTTGGCTGTGGAGCTGATGATGCTAAATCAAAAGAAAATCCAGAACAGGTATATGATATGAAGCGTTTGCCAAATGTGAATTGGCCATTTGGAAACTACGAAATGTTGATTAATTATACGGAGGATGAATGTAAAAAATCTTGCTTGGATGACTGCAGATGTGCAGTAGCTATCTCTATCATAGGAAAGGAATGTTGGAAGAAAAGATTTCCCCTTTCTAACGGAAGATTATTTGTAGGTGCCAATAAAACGACACTCTTGAAAATCAGAACTCAACCATTGGTAGGTAATCTTAATCCTTCTTTCCGAAAGGAAGATCGGGTCCAAGCTGCTCTATTAGGATCCCTAATTGGCTCCCTCGTCATCAATACTTTATTGGTAGCCATAGTTGCCTTAGTTATTCTATTAAAGCCCAAAAGGGTTGCTATTCAAGTTTCAAGGTTTGTTGAAATGAATATGCACTCTTTCACATATGAAGCCTTGAAGGAGGCAACGCATGGGTTCAGTGAAGAAGTGGGAAGCGGTTCTTTTGGCACTGTGTACAAAGGCACCCTTAACTCAATAACCAATAGTACAATTGTTGCAGTGAAGAGATTGGATAGGATTGCTCAAGAGCGTGAGAAGGAATTTAGCAATGAGTTAAGTTCTATTGGTAAAACATGTCACAGAAATCTGGTTAGGTTGATTGGGTTTTGTGATGAGGGAGTTCATAGACTTTTGGTTTACGAGTTCATGAGCAACGGTACACTTGCAGACATCATTTTTAGGCATTCCAAACCCATATGGAATTTAAGGGTTAGTTTTGCTTTAGGAATTGCAAGAGGGATACGTTACTTACATGAAGAGTGTGAGGCTCCCATCATCCATTGTGATATAAAACCTCAGAATATTCTGATAGATGAGCATTTCATTCCAAAAATCTCAGATTTTGGGTTGGCCAAGTTGTTGTATTCAAATAAGAGCAGAACCCTTACGATGATAAGAGGAACGAGAGGATATGTGGCACCGGAGTGGTTCAAGAGTAGTCCGGTGACGACTAAGGTGGATGTTTATAGCTATGGCGTGATGCTGTTGGAGATAATTTGTTGCAAAAGAAGCTTGGAGAAGGATATGGATGAGGTGGAGGAACACGAGGCAATACTAACAGATTGGGCTTATGATTGTTATATTGAGAGAAGAATAGACATTCTGGTAGAAAATGATAAGGAGGCCATGGCTGAGATAGGGATGGTGAAGAAATGGGTGAAGATAGCAATATGGTGCATTCAAGAGAAACCAGAAACAAGGCCAAGCATGAAGACAGTGATGCAAATGTTGGAAGGCCTTGTTGAAGTTCCAAATCCTCCATTGCCTTCCTCCTTCTTCACCTCAACCATGATTTGATGTTATTAGTCATTTCAATCGCAAACATATTGCCATCTTTATTCAAACCCACCTTCATAGTCTTTGATTCTTCATATGCTTAGTTAGCTGTTTATTGTTTTGTGTTGTATTTCTCAGATTAAGTTCTCTGGTATTTGTTTTTTTTATAGAACATTTGTAATCATTTAAATCTCTCTGTGATGGAAACATTGACAAAGTAGAACTTGAGCGTGTTGCTATTGCTTTAATTTTGCGAATAAATGATCTCTTCACATGAAGATGTAATGGATCCGTACTTATGAAACATGGAAAGAGACAAAATTGAGGGCCTTATTTGTATTAGTGTTAGTGAATCACGTTTATATAAGTCAAATTAAAACTTCTTTTACATACTTACCTTATAAATCGAAATTACTTTAAAAAATAATTTCTACTACTAATTCAAATAGACAAAAAGATTCGAATGGTCTTTGGAACATGTCCTAAATACAATTCATAGTCAGACGATTACATGCCCAATTAATGTTGGGGCCAGAGAAAATATCACTATTCCCAAGTTGAGAGATTCATTTATGGAGGAGGGTGCTCCACAAGAATAGTCAAATAAATCCGTATATGCACAAGGTTTTTCTTCCTTGAGGAGGTCAACGTCAAGCATTTAAAGCTAGACCATGTGTGGAGGGAGAGGAGCAATGACAATTTTTGTTCGGGATAAAAACATACACCCTTCTATTAAAAATAATGTTATTTAAGATATTGTTGAGTATTAAATGTAGGTATCTTTCAGGCATACATCTTTCTATTAAAGATAGTGTTGTTTAAGATAATGTTAAGTATTAAAGTAGGCATCTTTCATAATGAAAATTTAAACTTTAATTTGTCATATTATGAAAAATTAACCCTTCCCATTGAACCAACCAACAGATAATGTAAGTGAAGGTAGAGTTGGAACCAGCGGCAACCAAACAGAAAGCGATTAAAATTAACATTGCACCCACCGCCATGCATACAATCAAAGGGGGAACGTATATACTATGGATTCTTTAACGAGACTTTTTATCCAGAAGTAGATCAAGTTGACCAGTCAAGATTTAACAAGACTTTACCAAAGCATTCTCCCTGCTCCACGTAAGCTTGCCCAATCGGTGTTAGAAAGTTACTTACCTAAAATACCCATAGGAGTATATCACATATCTATAGTTACTTATTTCCTACTTGATAAGCACTCCCTCCGGTTCTTATTGTTTTTATAACATCCAAATAATAAGAAATATGTTAAAATTAATTAAAAATGATGGATATGTAAAAAAAAATACTTTTTTAAATATGCCCCTATTTATGAAAGGGTAGAGAGAGAGAGAGAGAAATAGTGAGAAAACTATAAAAACATTATGGGTAAAATATAATGAATGATAATGAAAATAATCAGGGATAAAATTAGTATAAATGCATTTAGTGCTCTTATAAAGCCAAACTGGTTCTTATAAAATGAATTAAACCAATTCAATAATGTAGATCTTATAAAAAAGGTAGGAGAGTGTAATTAATATTGATAATATTAAAGAAGGAAAAATTGAATTTTTTTTTGAATTTTAACTATTGTTGTGTATTTCAGTTTTAAACGTCTTGTATTCAAGATAAGAGAGGGAGTAGTAATAGTAGCATTAATAAGAATGATAGTTGGCAAAAAAAAAATATTAATAATAATGATAACATAAAATCAAAGCATAGAAATAGGGAAAATAACAGTTTTTGTTTTACTCTATTCATAAATAAGATACTTTCTAATAAATTACATTGATTCAAATTATTTTATTGGTAAATACTAAATTACATTGAATAATATTTTTATTATTTTAAGTTTACATATATTAGGTGGGGTGAAGAAAAACCTATTAATTGTGAAAGGATGGGTAGAGAGGTAGTCCTCAATATGCATATCTATCATAATATTACATACATACACACAAGTTTTTATTTCCAAGACTTGGGTTGGAGTAAGTTCATATCAATCCCAAACCATATGGCTAATTGGCTACAGAGCTAAGAAATAATGAAATGCAATGGCCACAAAACGAAACATATATTATTCAAAAGGAAATAGTGTTGTGTGTCTAAAATATAATTATTTTCAATAGAAGAATATTTGTGTTCTAACAAAAAAGGTCTGGTGATGGATTTTTCAAACAACAAATCAAAACTACACAATTTTAAATTAGTTTTTTTAAAAAATTGTAAAAAAAAATTAAAACTGCAGAATTTTATGGGTGAAGGTTCAAAATTACCCTTTTTCTTTTTCAAAAAGAGTTGTCAGCACCATAAACAAAAGTTGGGTACAAAAATGGACATAAACTTTTTAAAATGGAGCAAAGTAAAAAAAATACCGTATCCGTTAATTGGGCACAAACAGACGTTACTTTTTCTTATGTTGGTCCCACTAAGTGCCAAGTGTACATTGTCTTTCTATGTTGCATGAGCTCTCCTGTATCTTCTCTCACCCTGCCCATCTACCCATTCGCGCCCCTGAAAGTTTAGAGAAGAAAAGTTCTTGCCGGACGATCAGCAGTGAAAAAAAAATTGAGAGGATAGGGAATGAGAGGAAAAGGATTTCATGGTGGGCTCTTCATAAATCAATCTCTGCAGGATTTCATACGAAGGATATGGAAGGGGAGTTGGTGGGTTCAACAATGAGCTTGGGCAGAGGAGTTACTTGGTGAGGCATTTCGTTCTTTGGCTTGGCCTTTTTCTCTTTCTTGGATTTGCTATTAGAAATTGAGGTGTGAAACAGGAGGGTTGGATGCAATCTGTCTGCATCATGCAGGTCGGCTTGAAGCCTTGTGCTAGTTCTTGAGTTTGTTCTTGTGTTAATGAGACCATGCTTTCAAATAATATGTATACAACGGAGTTAGGAAGATATGAGCAATTCAACGGATGAAGACCCGAAATAAGCAAGGGGAGGTCGAATGGAGGTAATGCTGTTGAGGCACAACGATAAGTACTTGCCGGAGGGGGGGATGCAAAAAATGCAGGAGGTGGATCTATCAAACAATGGTGGTGGGCTCAATGTGGAATCGGAGAGCTGAAAGGGTGAGCTATTTGTCACCCCCGCCTTGCCTTACTCAATGTGCCTTGCCGTCTTTGCGACAATGATGTTCTGCACCTTCGTCTCCTTCGATCCTTCGCTTGGTCATGTGGAAGAGAGAGATGGGAGGGAGGGAGGGTGTTGGGAGGGGGGAGAGACATGGAGAACCAATGGAAGGTTGACACTTGACATTAGATGCACCCACAAGTAAAAAAAAGTAACGGCTGTCTGCTTTTATTGATGGAATGGTATTTATGCCCTATTTTAGAAAATTCATGTGTATTTTTGTATCTAACTTTTTTTATGGTGCTGACAGTTCTTTTTGAAAAAGAAAAAGGGTAATTTTGATCCTTAACCTGAATTTTATACTTATATAAGATATTAAAATGTCACTTGTTCTTGTTGTTCGATTGCCCAACTAACTTGACCTTGAGGCCCTTTGGTCTTCAGCTACCAAACCCGGACTAACTTGATCAAGTTAGCCCAAAACCTGGCTACCCAGCCATATAGCCAGTCCGGGTACATGGATGACTTGCAATCATGGTAACTTTGCAGTTGTTGGGTTGGTAAGGTTGCACTTAAAAAAAAAAACAATTTGGCATTCAAGACAACACTGTTTGCATTTTTTTTATTCTTTTAATGATAATTTTCATGATGATCATTATTAGTTTAATGAGTATATGATTGTAGGTAGGAATGTTTTATTATTATTTATCTATTTTGATGATATTTTTGCCAGAAACAATATTTAATGATTACTGATTCTGCTATCAAAGAATGATAGATTGATACTGTATGTCAATATGTTAAAGAAATTGTAAAGAATGTTAAATAAATATACAATTAATTTTCCAATGATTCCAGATATTAAAATGATATTTTTATTCCTTAGTATTTGGATGGTATAATAAGAATTTGAGAATTTAAATTATTTTAAATCTTTTATTCTTCACCAATCTGACACTTAGTTGACCCACTACCTCGATCGGTTT
>QFDD01001809.1:0-14971 GCA_006871305.1 Vachellia collinsii | reverse complement strand
AAATATTGCAAACTAGTAGCGGTTTTACTTATGTGCGCATCGGTTCACTAAAATCGCTGCTAAACCTATTGCCATGGTGATTTTTGCAGCGGTTTGGTAAACCGCTACAAAGTCATAAAATAACCGCTACAAAATCACCCTTTTTTTGTAGTGATAGGACTTTGTATAATTGTTTTGTTCAATGATATTCAAAATATCTTGCAAATCAATTTCTTTTGAAACATCCTTTGTTTTAAAAGGAGAAGCAAAACTAGGAGTTTCATTTGGACATTTTACACCATGAAGGTGGTAAGATTGTTTCGGAGGAAAATTAGACTCAACTTTATTTCCATGTTTTGTTTGCCACTAAGTATTAATCTCTTGAGAGGTTTTGAAATGATAATCTTGAATATTCTGTTCTTCAACATAGGCTTTGAACCAGTCAAAAAATGAGATATTTAGTTAAGGCCTTTCAAACATTTTGTAAAACGTTTCTTAAATGGGTTTTCTAGCTTTATTATCAAATCATGCAATAAACCATGCTTGTTTTTCTTTGTTTTGATTAGAGCAGAAATTCTTTTGCAAAGATTTTTTTTCTATTTGAAAATTTTCTTGGATTGCACCAACCAGATCAGAATAGGTTGGAGATTGATTTGTTTGAATATCATCATCATCTTCCTTTCGGTATACAGGTTTTACAACACTAGATGAAGTATCTAGTCCTTATAGATGTATCATAGAAGGAGAAGCTGATGGTTCTTTAAAACAAGTAGAAGAACTACAAGAATGCCTAGGAGGTTGCTCCAAAGCAGTTATATAGCTTTCAGCTATGGAGGGAGTTCAAATTGTTGAAGGACCTTCTTCTATTAAAAGAAATCCCTACACTTCCAGAATCGAAATGCCTAATCCTAAAGGATTCAGATGCTAGATTTTGAGCAGAAGGGGTAGCCTTATCTAAAACCCATTCCCTAGGAAGTGAAACCTCATCCCATTTAATCATTTTTGGAACCATAACATTTGCTTTGGTAGCATTTGTTATGAAACTACAGGTTTCATTTTCTTTTTTGAAAGTCTGAACGTAAGAAATACTGGAGTTCATGATTTTATATTTGATTCTATAAGTCAAAGATATAGGAGAAACATTTGATTTCATGTCAAGACCATGAAGTTTTATGTTTAGCTTCAAAGCATCCACAATATAATCATCATGAAGATAAACAGTCAAATTAGGAAAACAATTAAAATAAACTGGTCCAGCATGTAGACATGCTTCAACAATTCCAAGAGAGTCATGAAATTTATTGTGTCTCCTATCCCTTGAACAAAGCTAAGCAGCATCATTGATGCCTAGCTTAATTAAAATTTTTAGAGCCACATTAACATAGCCAATATGCAAAAATTTGTGCTCCCCTTGGTGAAGTTTTATTGAGTTTTTAGATAATAAAGAAATCTCATCTATGTCTAGAGTAGGAGGGATGACTTCCTCTATCAACTTAAATGATATAGTTAGAAGTTTGAAAGAAATTTTTGTTGGACTTATAAAGCTCATTTTTGTTAAACTCTGGAATATTCCGGTCACTAACATCTTGGTTAACTGAGATTTACATATGAGACTACTATAAACATTACCATATGTCCATATAAAAACAATAATATGCTAGTAATAGGAATATTATATGAACATTGGAACAATAGCTTCTAGTCTAACAGCCATTTAATTCTTCAACGGGACTTACTGCCATAGCCTAGAAAAGATGGAGAGGTCCATATAATACTATCAGAATACTTATATGTGATTTTATATTAACATTTTTTGATATGGAAGATCAGACAAAGCTGCAACCACAGAGCATACTTATTAGATAATATTCATAGCAGTCTCATATATAACTTAGAGTCTTCATTTCATCTAATACATCCCTATTCCCCACTGGCTCTGATACTAAAGGGTTCGGAAGCGAAAGTAGGGAGCTGATTTGAATATTATAATAGATATTTATTATGGAAAAGGAGAAATAATTAGGAAAAATTTATGGGATATGTGATCACAATAGATGATACTTGAAGCATGTTCATTGAACAGAGTATGGATGACGTGGTACTCCAAGAGTATATAAGTATTTATCCATAAATGATGCCTTCTATTTATAGGCATAACTTTATAATATTAAGGTAAATCAATTATATGATTATAGGAGATACTATAGGAATGTATGAGATCATTGGAGATTATGGAGAGATATGAACATCCATATAATATTTATAACACTTCTCTTGAATGTTCATAACTAAACATGTGCATCGTTAAAAATTTTAAACAAATATATTGATGATGAGTGTATATAATTTTAACTATTTAAAATATTGGCCACTGTATTGATGATTTGTCTAGCTAATGCTACATGTGTAACTATGATTGTACTTCAATTGTTTTTTAGTTGAATACTACTATTATTATTACTGGAAGAGACTGGGTGGCATTCTACAAGAGAAAAGTACACAAAGACAACAAAAGCAAGGAAAAAAGAAATTATAATAAGCTCAAACAGCAAATGAAAGGCTTATCCGATTCCTGTTTGATGGGTGGACGCTGACGTGGATAAGGTCTTCCTATATATATCTTTGGCATATGAAGTTAGAAGGTTGGACAAGGAGAGTGATGGTTCCATAACCCACCCAATTGGGTACACCCTCCTACCAACTTCAACTGCAAGGTGATCAGCTGCTACATTACTCTGTCTAGGAGCAAAATTTAAAAAGAACCCAACTTTAGCCGCAAAGATATTAAGAATGTCCTTCACCATTCCTCGGCATCTCCAATCATACAAGCTTGGATTTTTTAAATCAACACATCCCACTAGCAATTTGCAGTATGTCTCAAAGATAGCTTTATCATGTCCCATATCCATGGCCAGAATCATGGCTGTCCTCAAAGCCATCGCCTTAGTCATAAATGCAGATATGGATTTGATTTTGTCAATGAAACCCCATTTAAAAAAGCCATATTCATCTCTGCAAATAATACCTATGATTTTACTTCAGTTGTGAAACTTTAGTTTACTACTAACTAACAACTGTCTATCTCATAGTAGCTATCCATGGAGAGCATATATATATATATGTGTTACAATTAGTCTAAGCTTATTCAACTAGTGAACAATGTTAGTTTATTGCGCTAGTTACTTTTCTTGGGAGGTAAATTAAATGCTCTCACCTAAGCTGGTTTAAATGAGTAGTGGCTAGATCTTGTGTCTAACCTCTTTCTACTCAAAAAATTTAAGGAAAATTAATATTTTGCTCCCTCAACTTTTGATATGATTGTAACTCAGTCTTTGAATTTTGACTTGGTTGTAATTCAGTCCTTAAACTTTGACTCATGCAACTCAATCCATGTAGTTTTAATCATTTTATAATTTAGTCTTTGACCTTTTATTATATATATGATTTATTTTTTAAAATATAGGGATTAAATTATAAAATGATTAAACTATAGAGAGTAAGTGACAACTAGATCAAAAGTTGAAGGACCACAAAACTAATTTTTCCAAAAAAAAAAAAAAACTATATATTAGAGTTGCATTTGAGTCTATAACAACCCTGATCCTATTAAGTGCAGAAACTATGTTGCTTATGAGAATTTCTTAGCTAACGACTTGCTGTTTATTAAGCTTCATTGTACTTATGTGATCTATCTTTGTACTCAGAGAGTGATTCCGAGAGAGCAATCAAGTTATAAACAGCTTTACTAGTGCTCAGATTTGATTAGTAAGATTGTATATAACTTTTCAAGTGCCCCGATCAAACTTAAGCAGTTGTAACTAGTGCAATTTAATTTAATAAAATCTCAATTGAGGAGTTTGAAGACTAGACATAAACTCATGGTGATGAGAGAAGCTGAACTATAAGATAAATAAATGAGTTTGCATTCTGTGTTACCAAACTCTTTACATTCTACGGTAGCACTTCATTTGTTATAATCGTATTTGTCTACCTGCTGTATTCAACACTTTAATTTTCACAATTATCAGACGAGATGGAAGAAAGAGAATGAGTGGGTGACCAACATGTGATTTCAATGGAATAAGAAAGCATTGTAAATCACTTACATTTTTGCATGGACAAGTATTTTTTATTTTTATTGTACATAATCTTATTTAAGACACTGTTGATTATTAAATGTGCATACATTTCGTAGCATGAATTTGAATCCTGATTTATTATATTATGAGGAATTAACCTAATTTGCTAAATCCAATTCTAGCCCCATTAGTGTATTGGTTTTTTTTTTTCATTTACAATTCTTTTCACTTTTCTGTTTGAATTTAAGACAGGCCCCTCAACCGTTTTTTGAAGTCTTGGGATAGAAAGCTCATCTGTGGTGGAAATTTGATCGCCACTTGCTTTATTTTCTTGATCGTGCAAAAAAACAAAACACAAACTCCATTATGACAAGGCCATGTCTTTCTCCAAACATTATCTATTCTTCGTTGAATCATTATTATTTTTCCCTGGGAAGTGGGAAGTGCCTTTATCAGGTTCTTGTTTTCATTATGTCTTTGAAGGAAAAGATTCCCTTATTATTTATTTAGGGAATTAGTCCCACTTGATGAAGCTATTATTACTGATGCTTTGCATTTTTCATCATGTCTCTCTTGAATATTTGCCACTAATTAATTTAATTTGTATGAGAAGATTATGTCTTTGTTGAAGGCAAATATATCATAATTTGCAAGAACTTTGTATTTTTTAATTGGGTTAATATGTAATTTTAACAATGAAGTTTTTTTTCGTAAGGGGCATTTACCACCATAAAGTTTTTGTTGGTGTAAAAATAGAGAAATACTTACATACCCTCAAAATGCCATGTCATCCATATTTTACCCAATGAGGATGTTCCAAATGTTCTTTATTGTGGATCTCATATCCCATAAATTTCTGCTGATTATTTCTTTTTTTTTTCCATAACCCCATTAAATTTATAGGATATGAAATCTACAATAAAGAACATTTGGAATATTTTCATTGGACAGAATATGGATAACATGACATTTGGAAGATATGTAAATATTTCTCATAAAAATATACATAAACTATGTAAAATGGAGTAATTTTGCCATGTCCGTTAAATGCTCTAAAAAAATGGGTCCCACCCTCAGCAGCTTCACTCTCCCTCCTTGTTTTCTCTCTCCACCTTAATGCAACTCCTACGGGAAATAGTAGTAGATTCAATATCTTGAGCATTCTTCAAGAACAGTGGATTGATCTTTTGAAAGCATGAGCTTTTTCTTGGAGGTTTCATCACCATCTTCTCCATCAGGTCTTCTCCGTTGGGCTTCACTGGCCTCCTCTATGTAGTTGGCACACAGAGGCAATCGATTCATGACGATTCCTTGCAGGAAAGATCGACCTTCACCTCTGCATGTTTCAGAATCTCAATCTGCACGTCATAACACAGCATGAGTCAGATTATTGAAGGAGATAGAACATAAAGAAGTGGGAAACAAAAACGATTGTTGAGTTCCAAAAGACAGAGAAAATTATAAGGGTAAAAAAGTAAATGACATAGCAATATAAGAGAGCTTAAGGAATTGGCTAGAAAATAATCTTATTGCAATATGGCTCCACCATATAACATGCAAATTATAAAAGCAAGAGATGAATAACACTAACACCACACAAAATACAGGACTTCATATTTCTTACTTAATTTTTTTTTTGTTAAAAGAAGGCGAAAGTAAACAAACTACAGTGTGTTTAAACCCACGATGTAGTCCTCAAATCGTGCAGTGAAATGGGCAAACGTGGGGTGATGCAATTTTTTTTATGATATGAATATTATTATATGAATGTACATATTCTTATGAATTTGAGAGTAAGAAGACATATGAAGAGAGAAAAGTATAGAGCAATGAGAAATAACTCTTATTAATTCTCTCAGAGTATGCCTTATATTTATTGTCATGAATTACATTATCAAGATATATCAATATTAGAGATTACATAAGATATTAAGGGGATACATAATCGGGGATAATGGGAGATATGAACATCCATATAATAATATTTATAACACTCCCCCTTGGATGTCCATGACTAAACATATGCCTCATTAAAAAAAACTCAAACTAAGAAAACCCAATGGGACAAAAACCTAGTAGAAGGAAAAAAAAAGTACATAGTTTATTAATACACTTCCCAATGCTACCTCATTAAAAACCTTTCTAGAAAAAGCCAGTGGGACAAAACCTAGATAAGGGAAAAAGAGTACAGCGTGTATCAACTCCCCCTCTTAACCACATTACTCAGTATTTCTGAGTTTGTGAAGTTAGATGTTTGTAGCATAAAATGACTTAAGGAACAAATCTGTTGGATTTTCATTGGAACTCTTTTGTGGGATGATAGTTTCAGTTCCTTTTGGAAGGTTATGAGTAAATAAGACTTTAGTGAAATAAGCTTTACTTCATCGCCCTTTGTACAATTGTACCTACACATGTAAATAAGTATACTAAGCAGCATCTGAATAAATGATCATTCATACTTAGATATACTTGAGCATAATAACCTCATACCCATAGTGCCTTAGAGATAACGAAGAATATATTTCACTTTATTCTACTGTATTTATAATATTGAAAAACTATGTCTTGCTAATAAATTAACTACAAATAATATGTCGGGGCATGTGGTATTAGCAAGATACATTGGTGCCTAAATAACACTTAAGTATGGTACTTTTTGATCAAGTAGTTTTTCATCTCCTTCTTCGCTAATTTCTCGAGATCTAAAAACATTTTCATCAACCTACAGAGATTTCACAATCATTTGGATTCATAATGAAAGTGACTTATTTGAGAAAAACTGTTATAGAACATTCATTTCAAAATCTTTCTGCAAACAACCTTTTGCCTTTTGGAGCTCTTCATGAGTTTCAATAATGTTGATATCATCAACATAGATAAAAATAACAACAAACTTACATATATTTTCATTAAAATGCGTATTGATTGCTTCAAGCCATACAAAGACTTGTCTAATTGAATTTAATATTGTTCTCGAGAACTTGTATTTGATGCTTCTGGTTTCTTGAGTCCTTCAGGGACTTTCCTATAAATATTACTGTCAAGTACGTCATGTGAAATTACAGTTATGACATCTATGAGATGTAAGTCAAGCCTTTTATTTACTACTAGGTTAATTAAACAACGGAAAGTAATCATATCCACTACTAGTGGATACATATCTTCTCAATTTATACAAGATCTTTGTGTAAAGCACTAGGTTATAAGATATGCCATATATCTTATAACTTTGCCTTTTTCATTTATATTTCATACAAATACCCATCCATATTCAATCAGCTTTACATCTGTCAGTGTAAGGACTACAGGTCCTAAAATTTTTGTTTTTAAATGATAGTAATTCTACATTAATAACTTGCATCCACACGGCCAATCCTTTCTTTATTGGAACTCAACAATGGATATTGGCTTATGATCTTCATTATCATTCATTACATCATATGTTATTTTATAAACAATGATGTCGTCAACGTTGACTTTGTTTCGATCCCATTGGATTCCATAATGTATTGATATCTCAGTATTTTCAAATTTATCAAGTACCTAAGTCTCTTTTGGGACCACAAAATTCTCTTCTGGAGAAAATAACTCTTCAAGAGTTGACTCTTCTAGAGCAAACAAATTTTCATGATCAACCTCGACTTTACCATCTATATTCTTAGCTCCTTTTCTCTTGTGAGGATTTTAATGTTTTAAACTGATGGACCTTTCACGCTTCATGCATGCTTTATATTCATTCATAATATATTGTCCTTCTGGGACATTTATTCTTATAGGAGCACTTAGCAGCTGGGATATGTGACTTTATCATTCACTTTGGGTCAATAAATGCTTCAAGCATTTCGTTAGCTAAATTCTATGAATGAATTATCCTTTGAATTTCCTATGCACATTTATGAGAATCAAACAGAGACAATGATAATTCAATCAAACTAATCTCCTTACCCAACTGCTTATTTTCTCCCCAGCATCTACTTCTAGAGCCTAACTCAAGATTTTGAATAAGCTCTTGCCAAACATATACTTTTTAGTGGAAAAGCGCTTTTTGATCTAAAATCATGATTTTGGACTAAAACCATAGTTTTGGACTTCTAATCTAGGATCAACTTTTTCCTCTCTCCACTTCTGCATTTCACACCTGACCCTCCGATCCACGTTTTCTCTCAGCCTCTCTCAGTACTACCTTCTCCCTCTGCTCACATATTAGCCCAAAATCCCCCTTCTCTCACATGTGAACGTTGGCATACAGAAGACACTTATCACAACAACAACAACAACAACAGAACAACAACAATAATGAGAATTTCATAGATTGATTTAAACTAAAATATTAAATTCTCTTACTATTTTACGCTCCCATACAATAATTAATTCCTCCATATTTCAACTAAAATATAATTTTGCATAATTGAACAATTTTAGCAATTGGATAACATGCAAAAATAAATTTTCCAAAATTTCTTGATTATGAAAATGACCAAAATTAAATTTTCCCTTCAATTTAAACAATGTAAAAATGGCACATAAAAATAAAATAACATTTGATTAAGCAAATCATGCATTGAAAAGCACAAATAAACTCAACTATTTAGCTATTAAGCATTTTGGCTTGATGATGAGAGCAATTTAGCCTCATCTATCAAGTCATGTGTTTGAAACTTGGCACTCTTTCTATTTTAACCAAATTCTGAATTCAACTATTTAATCAAATACTTAAACTTATGACAATTTACAAAATTACCAAGTAATTGAAGGATAAAAATAGCGTTAAGAAAACTTTGTTTAACCTAAAAAATTTCTGAAATATTCTACAAATGATTCAAATGAAAAATTAACTAAACTAAGCTCAACAGAAAACTTCTATAATTAATTCAATAATTAAATGGTACATCACAAGTATCATGAGGACACTAAAATAACTATCCATGTACTCTTTAATGGGAGTTTGATTAACTGAAGTGAAAATTTAAAATCTCTCACTCTTTTACATTTCCAAACATTGTTCAAAAATTAACCGCACCATATTTAACTCAAATAAAATATTTGCAAAGATAAAAACTATGAAATGGCTAGATGTTAAATTTCTTTAATTTTAAGCAATTAATAAATGATGCAGAAAGTAAACATCAACAAATATATAAAATAAATGGCATGTGATTAAATAGCATTTATCTCCACACACACATATGTTATGGATATTAAAACAATATGGCCCGAATGTTTTTGAAACTAAAATAAATGCCTATCAATCAAAATAAAGTAAAATAAAATAAAACCTAAATGCATAACTCAAAACTATATATATAGGCCTAATAAGGAAACATTTTCTGTAAAAAAAATCCAAAACAAAGGCCCATTTCATTTTTTTTGAATAACAGGAAATAACAAAAATAGAATAATTTACTGAGTTCAGTCACCAAAGGGCCATGCAAATTTAAAAATAATGTATTAAATTATTTTTTCATTTTATAACTAAAATGACTTTGAATATTGTTTTTTGAAAGTGTACCATTTATGCATATATAAACTCAAAATATCATTTCATAATAAAAAATGTGAATAAATTTTATATTAAATAATTTTAAAAAATTATTTGTATTTACTTAAAATATGTAAAATAAGAACTACATTATTTTTTACCTTGTAAAATATGTATCTAATACCTTTGTTAATTATTTATTTGCATTTTTACTGTGTTTGTTGTTGTTGTTATTTGGAATTCAATTGCATATGGTTAATATTTGTGTTTAATATGCAATCTTGGGGAGTAGCCACAATATCCTCTATGTTGAATACATAAAGTAGGTTATCCCATTGCAGCAATTTGCAAAAGTCTTTACAACAATTTACAAGAAATATATTATCACAATGAGTTAGTTATCCTTCCAAAAGTCTATTATAAATAGACGCATTTGCAAAACTTTAAGTTGTGAGTGACAATAACTCATCTATGTTTTATGCATCCATTTTTCTCCCATTGTAGCAATATAGTAAGAAATGTTTTAAGAAATATGTTGGTTTAACTTCTTATCTTCTCATAGCTAAACAGAATAACGAGTTTTTTTGTTGAAAATTCTTGAATCACCTCTAATGGATTTGACTCCATTCCTAGAAGTGAATCTCATCACAATTGAACCTAATAATGGTCGTAGTTGAGGTGTGAACGTGGTCAGAATCATAGGGGTTCTAATTCCTATATGAAATGGAGAAAGACTGATAAGAACCATAAAAGGACAAATGGTGGGCATAATAAACACAATTATGGATTGAAAATTCCAGATAAGTTTATATTTTGTTAACTAAAGCAACAAAATTATGCACTAAAAATGCACTCTATTCTACTACATTTAAAAAAACTTATCGAGTTTCAAGGATATCTGCACAAATTGATATCATATGAAAACAACGATTGAAAATAATCTACAATTTTTAAATATTACAAATTTAGTCTTTGATAGAAAGTATATATTAGACAAGTTTCCTTCCTTTTTCTTATGGCTTGTACCATATATTCATAACCATAGTTGAATGCATGTGATAGTAAACTAGAAAATTACTAATGAATTTAATATTTGGCATGTGATAGTAAAGCAGAAGTTTACTTATGAATTTAATGTTTGTCACTAATACAAACCAGAAGTTAAGTAACACAAGTCAGGAGCTTAACAAGGTAAACCATAAGTTTACCAATGAATTTAATGATTGGCATGACCGATTAGGCCAACCCGATTCAATTATGATGTGAAAAATAATTGAGAATTCATATGGACATATCCTGAAGTGTAAATAAATACCATGATTTATTATGTGCTGCATGTTTCAACGGAAAATATATTATTGGGCCCTTATAAAGTAAAATATAATGTGAGCCGCTCACATTTCTAAAATGAACACAAGGAGATATTTGTGAGATAATACACCCTTCTTATGGACAATTTAATTACTATGCAATTTTAATTGATGCATAAACTAAATGGTCCAACATTTGCTTATTATCTTTTTGCAACATGGCATTTGCGAGATTACTTGCTCAATCACAATGCACCATTTGATAACTTTTGGTCAAGAACTTAACATTTCCCATTTGATAACTTTTGGGTGTGAATTATTTGTGCCTGTAACACCATCACAATGCACCAAAATTGGGTCCTCAAAGAAGGATAAGAATTATGTTGGGTATGAATATCCTTTGACTGTAAAACATCTAGAACTTTCTACAGGAGAATTGTTTACGGCACGATTCTTTGAGTGTTATTTGATAAATTATTTTTCCCAGCATCAGGGGGAGAAAATAAGTAGTGGGGTAAAAAGATTACCAAGAATGAATTCTTATTAGCTCATTTGGAAGTTCACAACATAATTCATTCACAAAATTTAACTAACCAAATTTTCGAGCATTTATTGATCCAAAGAGAATGACAAAGTTATATATCCCATATAAGAATTAATGTTCTTGAAAGAAACCTATTATAAATAAATCTAAAGCACACCTAAAGCTTGAAAGCCCAATTAGTTCCAAAGATAAAACTCCTCGAAAGAGAAAAGGAGCCAAAAATGTAGATGGTCAAGCCAAGGATGATCAAGAAAATTTGATTGTTCCAAAACAGCCAACTCCTGAAGAGTTATTTTCTCCATAAGAGAATGTTGTTATCCTAGAAGAGACTAAGGTACCTGACACATTTAAAAACAATGAGATCTATGTCATGAATGGAATCCGATGGAGTCAAAATAAGTCAACGTTGACGACATATTTTCTTATATTATAGTATATGATGTAGTGAATGCTGATAAATATCAGGAGCCAATATTCATTGCTGAGTGCCAATAAATAAAGGGTTGGCCCTTATGGATAGATGTTGTTAATGCAGAATTAATGTCATTGGAAAAACAAAACTTTTTTGAACATGTAGTCCTTACACTTGTAGATATAAGCCGGTTGGATACAAATGGATATTTATACAAAAGAGAAATGGAAAGGGCAAAATTACAATACATGTGACACATCCTGTAGCCTAAAGGCTTTCATAAAGAACTGGTATCAATTGTGAAGAAATATATTCACTAGTAGTGAATTCGACTAGTTTTTGTTATTTGATTAGCCTAGCAATAAATAAAAGGCTTGACTTGAGCCTTATGGATGTTGTGACTACACATTTATATGGTACACAGGGTAGCGATATTTATATGAAAGTCCTTGAAGGACTCAAGCTACTAGAAGCATCAAAAGCAAGTTCTCAAGAACAATATTCATTTAAGTTAAACAATTCTTTGTATAGTTTAAGATTATCAAAGGCATTTTTATGGAAAGATATGTAGGTTTGCCATACTTATTGTGTATGTTGATGATATCAACATCATTAGAACTCTTGAAGAGCTCCAAAAGGAAAATGATTATATGCAGAGTGAATTTGAAATGAAGGACCTAGGGAAAACAAAATTCTATTTGGGATTACAGATTGAGTACTTAAAAAATTGGGATCTTAGTATATCAAGAAAATTATATAAGGAAGGTCCTATAATGTTTTTCCTTGTATAAGTAACATCCACTATATACGCCAATGGTTGTGAGATCTCTAGAAAGATCCTTTTAAATCTTGAAAAATTAAAAAAGAAAGAGGTGAAGAACTACTTAGCCTGGAATGACCATACCTTAGTGTAATTAGGGTACTCATGTATCTTGTTAATCTCACACTTTGGCATATCATTTGTGCTAATCTCACACACCTCAATATATTCTTCGTGATCTCAAAGGCACTATAGATATGGAGTTATAATACTCAAGTGTATCCAAGTATATATGAACTCGGTTATGCAAATGTTGGATTTTAGTCTGATCCATATAAAGGTAAATTTCAAATAGGATACTTATTTACATGTGAAGGTACAACAATATCAAGGAAAATATAATGAAGTTTATTTCACCAAAGTTCTTATTCACTTGTGACCTCCGTATTTGTTCACCAAGTTACTTCATGGTATAAATATCATACTTTATAAACTCAGAGATATCAAGTGATATTATTAAGAGGAGGAGTTGATACATGCTATACTTGTTTTCCCTTATTTAGCTTGTGTTTTGCTGGGTTTTCCTAGAAAGGCTTTTATTCTTCTACTAGGCTTTTGTTCCACCATATTTTTCTTAATTGGAGTTTTTTTAATGAGATACATGTTCAGTCATGAATATCTAAGGAGGAGTGTTATGAATATTATTATGTGGTTGTCCAAATCTCTCATTATCGCCCATTATATTTTATCTTCCTTTATTATCTTTTGTAATCATTGATGTTGATTTATCTTGATATTGTAATATACTTATAAATATAAGGCATCTCCTATAAACTATACACAATCTCTCGAGATGGCAAATAGGAGCTCTTCTTTCTTGCTATCTAATTTTCTCCCTTTCTTATATCTTTGTTTCCTTAAATTTTATAACACGGATAAACTATACACAATCTCTCGAGATGGCAAATAGTCAATTTAACTAAAATGAAGGTGCTTATTACTTTTTCAATCACGGAGAGAGAAGAAAAGGGACCATAAAGAAAGGGAAGAGTCTTGAAGTAGATCATAACTTGATTTGATGAAAGAAAATAAAATTACTCTCATAAATCCAATAATTTGGTGTTTATAAAAATACTCAAAAAAACATTAAAATAATAAAATTTAGGGAGAACCTAGGAAAAGTTCCATGAAAAATCTAATTGGTGAGAATGACCTAATAGATTTGTATACATACTGAGTATTAGCATTCTACAAATTTTATACACATGAACCACCAATACTCTAATTTATATCACTAACCAATTAAATTTTCAATTGCAATTTTTCCCCTATTTTCCCTAAAATGTAAGAAATTTAAGATTTTCAAATCTTTCCAGACTAACTATCTTAGTTTTAATTTTTCTTTTAAAATTATCATAACATATACCTTTAATAGAAATGTGTATTATTTCAATAAAATTCATGTCATTTTACATTTAAAGTTTCTTTTTCATTAATCATCCAACCAAGTTTCTGTTTATCAAATTGACTTTTTTTACAAAAGTCAATCCAAACATAAATCACATTATATAGTTTGACTTTTACTAAATCTTAAGTTTGCAAAAGTCAAAATTGAAAAAAAAAACGGGCCACTTCTACCATCTCTAATTCAAACACACCCTAAACCCTAAAAGTGTTGGGAGTTGCAATCACATAGCCTCCTTTTTTAACCACAATCCTCATGTTGAGGTGTTTTTTTTTCTCCCTATAGTATAGGTATTCTCCCATTAAAAGCAACCATATTCGTGGCACTGCTAGGTACTAGATGTGGGCACCCCTCTCAATAAGAATTTGAGCCTTGATTTACCATGTTGTGAGAGATTAACCTCTTCCGCTAGATCGAACCCCCATTGTTGTTGAGGTGCTTTTAATCATGAAAACCTTTTTCGTATAGATTTTTTTTGGGTTAAACTTGGGGCCCAAGCCCATTTTACACTTGTTTGACAAGATTTCACCAAAGAGAGAATGAATCAGGTGAAGATCAAGTATTGTAAGTTAAAACTTTAACTTAAAATATTCAACAGAGAGAGGTCACCAATAGTTCAGAGTAAAAAAGAGTAAATAAATAACTGTACATGAGTTGATCATTCCCCTTTTCAACTTGTAAGAGTGAAAGCCACTCAAGATTCTCCAATATTGAGCAACTTGTAGTCAGCAAGTTTTACAGAATAAATCACTGTCAAGCCATATCATAGGGCTTCCAAATAAAAACCAAGTTAGAATGCAATATAGTAGTACTAACATAGGTTGATCTCTAAGGAGCCTATTTCTATCATATTTAATCAAGTGTAATTAACAAATTAATCCAAGAGTATTAAGCGTGTTCTTCACTATCTAATTAAAATGAATGTACTACAAAAGGGGTTTTT
>QFDD01001808.1:0-28721 GCA_006871305.1 Vachellia collinsii | reverse complement strand
CTTTACGTCCATCTGAAAAAGTTTGAAATTTTTGATACATGCAAAAGCAAGAAGAACCCGTATAGCTTCTAATCTAGCTACTGGTGCATAGGTTTCTTCATAATCAATTCCTTCTTCTTGATTATAGCCTTTTGCCACCAATCTAGCTTTGTTTCTGACAATCACTGCAGATTCATTAAGTTTGTTCTTGAATACCCATTTTGTTCAAATGACTGGATGGTCACTTGGACGGGGTACCAAGTCCCAAACTTGATTTCTTTCAAATTGATTTAGTTCTTCTTCCATTGCAATGATCCAATCATTGTCAGACAAAGCTTCTTCTACATTTTTGGGTTCAATTTCAGAGGTGAAAGCTGAAAATTGTGCTTCACTTAAAAATTTCCTTCGTGTCTGTACACCTTCATTCACTTCTCCAAGCACTTGATTGAGAGGGTGATTTCTGATGTACTTCCACGCTTTAGGTTGTGCACTTTCAAAAGGTTTATCCGAAGGATCTTCTTCGGGATCATTTTGTAGTGAAGTCACATTTTGAAAATCTTTTGAAATAGCAATTTCCTCATCTAAAGTTTTGTCTGAGTGTCAGTTTCAACGAGTTTAACATGAATTGACTCTTCAACTACACAGGTGCGTTTATTAAAAATTCTATATGCTTTACTCCTATTAGAATAGCCAAGAAATAAACCTTCATCAGCTCTAGGATCGAATTTACCAATGTTTTCCTTCCCATTGTTGTGGATGAAGCACTTCCTGCCAAAGATGTGAAGATGAGAAAGGTTTGGTTTCCTTCCTTTGTATAGCTCATATGGAGTCTTCCCGAGAGATGATCTAATGTTGGCCCTGTTGGAGATGTAGCAAGCTGTGTTGATTGCATCTGCCCAGAACACTTGTGACATTTGCTTTTCAATCATCATAGCTCGAGCCATGTTAGACAGGACTCTGTTCTTCCTCTCAACAACTCCATTTTGTTGAGGAGTCCTAGGAGCCGAGAAGTTGTGATTGATTCCTTTCCCTTCACAGTAGCTTGCAAAGTCTCCATTCTCGAATTCTCCTCCATGATCTGTTCTAATGGAAACAATAGACATACCCTTCTCATTTTGCACCTTTTTGGCAAATATAACAAATAATTCAAAAGTTTCATCTTTTGATGACAGAAACATAGTCCATGTAAATCTAGAGTAATAATTAACAAAGACAAGTGTATAAAGATTTCCACCAAGACTTTTAACTCTTGCTGGACCCATCAAATCCATATGAAGTAGTTCAAGGGGTCTTTTAGTTGAAATCTCATTTTTTGATTTGAAAGAGGATTTGTTTTGCTTTCCCATCTGACAAGCATCACAAATCAAATCATTTTTAACCTTGAGCTTTGGAGTACCTTGAACTAAATCATGTTTAATTAACTTGTCAAGTTGATTCATATTTACATGTGCTAATCGTTTATGCCATAGATAACTTTCATCTGCTTGGCTAATGAAACAAGAATTAGCAAACGAGTTTTCTAAATCAAGAGTGTAACAGTTACCATCCCTGGGAGCTCAGAGTTGAATGTTTATCTTGTCTTTGTCAATGGCCAAATCCTTTTTGTTGACATGAAACATTCTTGAGCATCAAAGATGACCCAATTGTCTTTGTCAGTGCTCTGACTTACGCTCAACAGATTATGGCATAAACCTTCTACGTGATAAACATCTTTCACTGGCAATCCATTTGGGTTACCAATCTCACCGATTCCAATGATTCTTCCAGATTGATTTCCTCCAAAGCTTACCTTTCCTCCATCCTTTGATTTCAGGTTTACAAATTTACTCTTGTCCCCTGTCATGTGTCTTGAGCATCCACTGTCAATGTACCATTTGTTTGATTTGGATACTCTAAGACAAACCTGCAAGAAATCAAGTTATTGTTTTAGGTACCCAAGACTTGTTGGGTCCTTTAAGGTTAGTCTGACACGATTTGTATTCATGAGTTCCCTTAGGTACCCATTTATACATACCAAGCATCTTTCCTTTCCTGAAATAACAAGATGAAGTTCTGTGTCCTTCTCTATTACAATAACTACATGATGCAAAGGGTTCAGAGGTATGAATGGATTTTTGGAAATATTTGAGATAGCTTTTTCCTCCGTACCTTTTCTTTCCTTTCCTTTTATCACTAATCGGGTTATAGCCTATTCCCGTCCTATCGTTTACTACTTTTTGACTGTTTAAAATAAATTGTAACATCTCACTACCTTTAGTGAATTTTTCTAGAGTTTTACTTAAGCGTTCATTTTCCTTTTTCAAGTCTGTACATTTTGAGCATTCCTCTGTCATTATTTTCATTACTGGTTTTTCAAATTCTTTAACTTTCTTTCTTAGGCTAGCCAATTCCTTAGCAAACTTAAGAAGTTCTATATGCATTTCATCATATTCTAAGCGCAATTCATCATAAGTTGGTTCAGCAATTATTACCTCATCTGTCTCTGAAATTTCTTCCTCCTGAGCCACAAGACAAATGTTGGCTTCTTCCTCAGGTTCACTCTCATCTTTCGATGAGCTATCTCCCCATATCCCAGAAACATACGCCTTCTTCTTTTTGAAGGATTTGAACCTTTTCTTTTCTTTGTTTTTCTGGGATAGCTGTGGACAATCGGTTCTCATGTGACTCGGTTTATTACACTCATAGCAAATAATTTCTTTGCTTGAAGAACCCTTTTGAAATCTCCTAGGAGGTTGATCCTTCTTGTAGAGTTTCTTGAATCTCCAGACAACCATGGCCAACTCCTCATCCTCCACATCCTGTTCTTCCTCAGGCTCTATTTCAGGTTCCTTTTCTTTGATAGTTTTAAGAGCCAATCCTTTCTTCTTTCTGTCTTCTATTCCCGAGAGCTCCTTCTTGAATTTTTGTTTTCTCTCATATTCAGCAAGACTCCCAAAGAGATCGGCCACAGACATCATTGATTCTCCTATTGATTCTTTGATGGCTGTGACTTTAGCTTCCCATTTGTCAGTTAGAATATTGAGGATGTTTCTCACTTGGGAACGTTGATCGTAGGTTTTTCCAAGGGCAGCCAATTTGTTAATGAGATGTGTGTGTCTCATTTCAAATTCTGCAATAGTTTCTCCCTCTTTCATTCTGAGCAGATCGTACTCAGTGGTGAGCGTGTTCACTCTTCCCTCCTTTACAGCTTCAGTTCCTTCATAAGCAATTTCCAGGGCTTCCCGCATGTGTTTAGCTGATGGAAGCGTACAAATTCTGAAGAAATCATCTTCATTTAATGCAGCCTGCAACATTAAAACAGCTTTTCTGTTAAGCAAAGCTTTCTTTAAATCTTGTTCGTCAAACTCACTATGAGTTTTAGGAACAAGTATATCACCAACTTTCTTTTGGGGAACAAAATTCCCAATTTCAAAAAACATCCCATAAATCTAAATCTGTTGCCAAATAAAATTTTGAAACTTTATTTTCCAAAAAGAAAATCGTTGACTGTTAAAAGCTGGCGGTCTAGTGATGGAAGCTCCGTCACTGATAACGTGTTCACTGAATCCTGTCATTTATAGCTCTTGAGACTGTTAAGTCCTTTATACAAGTGACCTGCTCTGATATCAAATGTTAGGATCGGATTTGACCAAGAGGGGGGTGAATTGGTCTGATAAAAATTTTCGCAAACGTTGAATGCTAAAACAGAGTAAGAAGGAAAGCGACACAGAAGTTTATCCTGGTTCGGTCCTCTTGACCTACGTCCAGTCCTTAGATCCCTCTGAGCTTTTCTCAATCCACTAATCTTAACAAGATTACAATCAAACACAAGAAGGACTCTCCCCCTTCTTAAGTCAATCTAACCCACAGACACTTTTGCTCGTGTCTAAACCAACTCAAGGTTCTCCGACCTTGGTTAACTCTCTCAAAATAATAAATGAGCAAGAATATTCTCCTTTATGAGAATTTAATGATGAACACTGAAGCTCTTTAATGAGAATATGAAAAACAGAGTATGAAGCGTAATAAATTTGATTTCTTGTATGCGCGTTCTCTTTCTTCCAAGACTTGAATGCTTCGCCTTTTATAGGTGAGAAGATTAAATGTCTGTTATAGACATTAATATTTCTGTTAGACCCATTATCTTCGTTCACCTTCCCGCATTGAATGCGTCTGCTACTCTCTGACAGTAGGTAGAATGAAGATCTGAGATTTTGTCCGTTGAATCTCTTTTTGATTAGGCAATCTGAACTTCATTCCCTGTTAATAAATAAGTCAGATAAGCATTTATGATGGTTGGTGTGATTCAAATAATCGTTGCATGAAAAAGGAAAGATTTTGGAATCAGTTTAAAGTCGCTGACACGCTGGGTAACTGTCAGAAGGTGGAACTCGAGTTTTGTCTCCTCAAAAATCGAGTTATGGAAGAATTTTCAAAGAGAAAATCTCATAACTTTTGTTGAAACTCGAGTTTGAATAAGATTTTTGATAAAGCTTGAGTTGTAAAACTCATAACTCGGGTTTCCATGAGTTCCAGTGGGCCAAAACTGTTTGCTCTCTTCGACACTCGAGTTTCATCTAGCAAAACTTCAAGTTTTGAAAGTTCTCAAGGCATAACTTTCATTGTAACTCGAGTTCTCTTCAGAGTTTTGCATTATTGCATGTTTGTCTTTCGAAACTCGAGTTTTCCTTCATAAAACATCAAGTTATAGGAGTTTCGAAGCATAACTTTTATATGAAACTCTAAGCGAAAACTTCAAGTTTGGAAAGAAGTTTTGAGGTTTAGAAAATTTGACTATGCTCGAAACTCGAGTTCTGAAAACCTGAAACTCAAGTTCTGTCAAGTCTTTCACTTAAACTTGAAGTTTGAGAAGAGAGTTTCGTTTCTCTCTCTTCGAAACTCGAGTTCTGAGATGCATAACTCGAGTTCTAGCAAAACTTCCACAGAAAACTTGAGTTTTGGAAGGAAGTTTGGTTTTCCAAAGTCATTTGAGAGCCCGAAACTCGAGTTCTATAAAACAAAACTCGAGTTCTGCCAAAACTTCCAACATAACTTGAGTTTCCACTGCAAGTTCTGATTTTCAAAAGACTTCCAAAGAAGGAAACTCGAGTTTTAAAACATGGAACTCGAGTTTTGAGACAACTTTCATTCAGACTCGAGTTCCTTTAAAAGTTTTTCATTTCTAAAACCTTTTTCAACACTCGAAACTCGAGTTTTGATTTCCAGAACTCGAGTTTTGATATAACTCGAATCAAAACTTGAGTTCTCTTGAAAGTTTGAGATTTTGAACACACTTTTAAACACTGTAACTCGAGTTCTAAAACACGAAACTCGAGTTCTCTCAAACATTTCATTAAAACTCGAAGATTTTCAAAAACTTTCTGAAAACTAATAATTCAAAACACAATTTCAAAAACATATTTGTCACCATCAAAACATTATCTCAACAATTTTTTTGTTAAATCTTTATGTTATTGTAAATTTAAAGTCAATTGAAAATACAAAATGTAGACTATAGCAAGCATTTTAGTGTGCTTAAAAAATTGATTAATTAAATTTATTTTAATTGTTAAAATGATTCAAAATGTATGTACCAAGTATTTTATTGTATAAAAGTTGTGAAAATATACTATACGACAATGCAACTCATGAAAATAATGAACCTAGAAATAGTTTTATAACTTTTTAATATCTTAAAATACGAAATTAGTACCCTATTTTTTTGTTAAATCATTATTTTATTGTAAATTTAATGTCAATTTAAAATACAAAACATTGTCTATAGCAAGCAATTTATTGTCCTTAAAAATTTGATTAATTAAAGTTATTTTATTGGTTAAAATGATTCAAAATGCATGTACCAAGTATTTTATTTTATAAAAGTTATGAAAATATACTATACGACAATGCAACTCATGAATATAAAGAACCTATAAATAGTTTTACGACTTTTTAATAGCTTAAAATATGAAATGTGTACCCTATTTTTTTGTTCAATCATTATTTTATTGCATGAAAAAGGAAAGATTTTGGGATCAGTTTAAAGTCACTGACACGCTGCGTAAATGTCAGAAGGTAAAACTCGAGTTTTGTCTCTTCATAACTCGAGTTATTGAAGAATTTTCAAAGTAGAAATCTCATAATTTTTGTTGAAACTCGAGTTTGAATAAGAGTTTTGATAAAACTTGAGTTGTAAAACTTATAACTCGTGTTTCCAGAAGTTCCAGTAAGCCAAAATGCTTTGTGCTCTTTGAGACTCAAGTTTCATTAGACAAAACTTCAAGTTTTGACACTTTTCAAATCATAACTTTCATTGCAACTCGAGTTTCCTTGAGAGTTTTGGGTCATAACATGTTTTCTCTTCGAAACTCGGGTTTTGTGTCATGAAACTTCAAGTTATAGGTATTTCAAAACAAAACTTTTATGTATAAGTCGAGTTACATTGGAAGTTTTAGGTTTAAAAGGATTTTCCTCTTGAAACTCGAGTTTCAATACTCAGAACTCGAGTTATATGAAAAACTTTTAATGAAAACTTGAAGTTTGGAAAGAAGTTTTGAGGTTTAGAAATTTTCCTTAGCCCGAAAATTGAGTTCTGTAAACCCAAAACTCGAGTTATGCTATAACTTCTGTTTAAACTTCAAGTTGAGAAGGAAGTTTCGTTTCTCTCTCTTCGAAACTCGAGTTTTGAAACTCATAACTCGAAGTTTTTGTTCTGGAAGGAAGTTTCGTTTTTTAAAATCACTTGAGAACCCGAAACTCGAGTTCTATAAATTGAAACTCGAGTTTTGCCAAAACTTCCAACAAAACTTGAGTTTCCACTAAGGGTTTTGATTTTCTAAAACACTTCCAATGAACGAAACTCAAGTTCTAAAACATGGAACTCGAGTTTTGAGATAACTTTTACTCAAACTCGAGTTCTTCTGAGATTTTGCATTTCTAAAACCTTTTTCAAAACCCGAGACTCGAGTTTTGATATAAGTCGAATCACAACTTGAGTTCTCTTGAAAGTTTGAGATTTTAAACACATTTTTAAACACTTAACTCGAGTTCTAAAGAACATAACTCGAGTTCTCTCAAAGATTTCATTAAAAAACTCGAAGTTTTCTAAAACTTTCGGAAAACCAATAAGCAAAACTTAATTTCAAAAATATATTTGTCATCATCAAAACATTATCTCAACATTCTCCCCCTTTTTGATGATGACAAAACCAATTAACAGAATATAAGATTGGATTAAACAACTCAAGGCCAACAATAAATCAACTACGTATAAACTTCATATATTGCCAGAAAAAAAAATTCACAAGAGTTCAGAGTTCAGAAATCATAAGCATATATATATAACATCAGAAACATATATGAGTCAACAGAATACAAGATAAGATAAGAGTCACTACTTCTCCCCCTTTTTGTCATCAATCAAAGAGGGTAAGAAGGAGAGGCAGGGTGCTCAAGAGAAGGAGAGGAATCAGAAATGTTGAAGATAGTGGTGAGAGGTGCAAGGGATAGAGGAGGCTTAGAGGGGGTAGGCTCAGATGCTGCAGAAGGCTGCTCAGTCTTAGATAAAGGATGGTACTCAAGTAAGAGCAAAGGAGTAGAGGTTGGAGCAGGAGCAGGAGATGATGGAACAGGCTCTGAGTCAAGAGCAGGATCAGCAGCTGGAGAGGCAACAGGAGAGGGTACATAGGGTGCAGGAGCAGGAGAAGGTACAGGGGATGCATGAACTGGAGATGCTGGAGTAGGAGATGCCACTGGAGATGCAAAGGTAGGCTCAGGAGAGGGCTCTAGTCTAGATGGCTCAGCTGTATGAGAAGGGGCCTGAAATCCCCTGATGAAGTCCTCAATGGAAGTCATCCTTCCTTCCAAAGAGGCAATCCTAGAATCCACAGATACCTTCAGTGAATCCACTAAGTCTTGCAAGGCATCCATTGAGGTTCTAAGCTTGTTTACTACTATATCAAGAGACCTCCCAGTGAAATACTCAACAGCAACCAACATGAGGTTGTTCACATAGTTCTGAGTCTCTGAATGAAAGGTTTGTGTGAACTGCTCTCCCATCTTCCTAAACTCATTCTCTAAGAAGTGCTGGATTGAAGCCTAAGCAAAGGAAGGTGTTGTGGTGGGTGGGCTGCTATGGGGCTGATGACTGTGCCTCATCCTGGGGCACTCTAGAGGGTCCTGAAGCAGTCTTCCTCTTCTGCTTGCTCTGAACAGTAGGCTACCCTGGGGTGATTTGAATCTCAATCTTCATCCTATGAAGTTGAGTCTCCTTGAACTGAATAGGCTGAAAGGTCTTATGATCCTTCAGAAGGTGCCAAATGTTGTGCAGTTCTATAATCTTGGACACCAGGCAGGGATAAGGAACAACCATCCTCTTGGACTTGGAGAATCTAAATCTCCACATCTCATCAAATACCATCTGGCCTATGTTCCTCTTTTCCTTGGCCATAATGGATGCCATCATCTGATAATCAGAGGATGACAAGTGGGTGTAATTCTTACCCTTATTCACTAAACATCTAGTGTAGATGTAGTGAATCACCCTTTGAACATTAGGCATAGCTGCAAGCTCAAAATTCAACCCAGTAAAAGGCTCTCCTGGCTTTATGTATTCAAAAATCTCCTCATCAGTAAAGCTTCTCGACTCAGCCTCATAATCATGTGTCACCAAATAAGTATTAATCAAATCTGGGGCAAGATGAAAATCAGCACCCCTAATCTTGGTCTTCATTGACCTTAATATAACCTTTCCTTTCTCATCCTTAGCAGAGGTTGACACTATATTATTATAGAAAATTCTTACCATATATGGGGTGTATGAAATGTTAATCTTAATCAAACTCTCATAATACCCTAGATTTTCCTTTACATCTAATCCCAAATCCTTGATATAGTCCAAGTCTATGAGCATTGCAGGACACAAATCTCTATCTTTATAGGCATTTTCAAAAACACCAGGGACTTGGGGATTAATATAAACAGGACTTACATTGAAGCCAGAGGGTGGTGCACCTGCTGTCTGCCCAGATGTCTGAGGAACCTTTGAAGTGGTGTCCTTTTGAGTCTTCCTCTTCCTCTTTGGTATTGAAATTCTTGACCTAGGGGAACTGCTCTCGGTATCAGAATATGTTGGTTGTGCCCGAGAGGCCTTTGGCTGTGTTGAAGCAGATGCCATTGGATCCTTACCCTTTGCTTTTGGGCTCAAGATGGACTTAGGCCTGCTTGCTCTTGGTTTTCTGACCGATGGCACCTGAGATTGTTGCTCTTCAGAAGGCTCTGTTATGCGAACCCGTTTTGGTGGTGGAGGAGTTGAAGCTTGGGTTGAGAAGGGGCACCTTCAGATGATTTTCTGGACTTGGAGGGAGTTTTTGAGAGTCCTTTAGTGAGGGCCATGGCTTGGATTGAAGAGAAATTCAAAAAAATTGGGAATTTGGAGAGTTGGGTGCCGACAGTGTCGAAGAGGAAATTTCAGGATTTAATCGGTGAAAATGTGTAAATAATGGTGAATAAATGGAGGGGTTATGGTCAAAAACGGTTATGAGGAAGATTTGGTCGGTTTCTGAGCAAAAGAAATGGTTAATTTGAAAAATGGGTGAGAGAAATTAGGTTAACTCGAGTTTTTGAAAAAGGGAAAGTGAGAAAAATCGAGTTTCTGGAGTAATTTAGCCTCGGTAACTATCGAAACTCGAGTTTTGTCACTCAAAAATTGAGTTTCGGGCATGCAAAAATTGAGAAATTCCCTATAACTCGAGTTTCATTTATGAAAACTCGAGTTTCGGGGTCCAAAGATGATCAGACACTTGAGAAATCGAGTTTTGTTCAACCAAACTTGAGTCTCAGGGTCCTGAGTATGAATAGATTTGCCATAACTCCAATTTTGCTTAGCCAAAACTCGAGTTTTGGGACCCTGAAACATAAAAACTTACCACAACTCGAGTTTTTTCCTCTGTAAACTCGAGTTTTACCTAAACTCTTTAGGAAACTTGAGTTTTGTTGCGAGTTGAGCCTCTGGAGCCTCAGGAACTCGAGTTTTGGCTTCCCATAACTCGAGTTTCAAGCAAACTTTCTTCCTTCATTGAGTTTTGTTAGGATCGGATTTGACCAAGAGGGGGGTGAATTGGTCTAACAAAATTTTTGCAAACTTTAAATCAAAAACAGAGTATGAGAGAAAGAGACACAAAGATTTATCCTGGTTTGGTCCTCTTGACCTACGCCCAGTCCTCAGATCCCTCTGAGCTTTTCAAATCCACTAATCATAAAGAATTACAATCAGCAAGAAGAAGGACTCTCCCCCTTCCTAACTCAAACTAACCCACAGACACTTTTGCTCGTGTCTAACCAACTCAAGGTTCTCCAACCTTGAGCAACTCTCTCAAATTCAATAAATGAACAAGAGTATTCTCCTTTATAAGAATTTAATGATAATCATTGAAGCTCTTAAAATGAGAGTATGAAAAACAGAGTATGTAGCTGAAGCGCAATAAATTCTCTTTCTCGTATATGCGTTATCTACTTTTGAAGACTTGAATGCTTCACCTTTTATAGGTTAGAAGATTAAATGTCCGTTAGAGACATTAATGTTTTCGTTAGACCCATTGTCTTCATTCACCTTCCCGCATTGAATGCGTCTGCGTGCTTCTGACAGTAGGTAGAATGAAAATCTGAGATTTTGTCTGTTGAATCTCTTTTTGTTTAGGCAATAAGAACTTCATTCCCTGCCAATAAATAAGTCAGATAAGCATTTATGATGGTAGGTATGATTCAAATAATCGTTGCATCAAAAAGGAAATATTTTGGGATGAGTTTAAAGTCACTGACACGCCGCATAAATGTCAAAAGGTAAAACTCGAGTTTTGTCTCTTCATAACTCGAGTTATTGAAGAATTTTCAAAGTAGAAATCTCATAACTTTTGGTTGAAACTCGAGTTTGAATAAGAGTTTTGATAAAACTTGAGTTGTAAAACTTATAACTCGGGTTTCCAGAAGTTCAAGTAAGCCAAAATGCTTTGTGCTCTTCGAGACTCGAGTTTATTAGGCAAAACTTCAAGTTTTGACATTTTTCAAAACATAACTTTCATTGCAACTCGAGTTTCCTTGAGTGTTTTGAGTTATCAGATGTTTTCTCTTGGAAACTCGGGTTTTGTCTCATGAAACTTCAAGTTATACGTAATTCAAAGCAAAACGTTTATTTGTAACTCAAGCTACATTAGAAGTTTTAGGTTTAAAAGGATTTTCTTCTCGAAACTCGAGTTTTAATACTCAAAACTTGAGTTATATGAAAACTTTTAATGACAACTTGAAGTTTAGAAAGAAGGTTTGAGGTTTAGAAATTTTCCTCAGCCCGAAACTCGAGTTCTGTAAACCCAAAACTCGATTTATGCTATAACTTCTGTTTAAACTTCAAGTTGAGAACGAAGTTTCGTTTCTCTCTCTTCGAAACTCGAGTTCTGAATCTCACAACTCGAGTTCTAGCAAAACTTCCATTGAAACTTCAAGTTCTGGAAGGAAGTTTTAGTTTTTCAAAATCACTTGAGAGCTCGAAACTTGAGTTCTATAAAATGAAACTCGAGTTTTGCCAAAAATTCCAACAAAACTTGAGTTTCCACTGAGAGTTTTGATTTTCTAAAACACTTCCAATGAATGAAACTCAAGTTCTAAAACATGGAACTCGAGTTTTGAGATAACTTTTATTCAAACTCGAGTTTTTCTCAGAGTTTTGCATTTCTAAAACCTTTTTCAAAACCCGAGACTCGAGTTTTGACTCCCAGAACTCGAGTTTTGATATAACTCGAATCAAAAATTGAGTTCTCTTGAAAGTTTGAGATTTTAAACACATTTTTAAACACTGTAACTCGAGTTCTAAAACATGGAAGTCAAGTTCTCTCAAAGGTTTCATTAAAAACTGAAAATTTTCTAAAACTTTCTGAAAACCACTAATCAAAACTCAATTTCAAAAACATATTTGTCATCATCAAAACATTATCTCAACATTCTCCCCCTTTTTGATGATGAAAAAACCAATTAACAGAATATAAGATTAGATTAAACAAATCAAGGCCAACAAATTCACAAGAGTTAAGAATTCAGAAGCATATATATAACATCAGAAACATATTTGAGTCAACAAAATACAAGATAAGATAAGAGTCAATAAAATACAAGATATAAGATAAGAATCAACAAAATACAAGATAAGATAAGAATCACCACTTCTCCCCCTTTTTGTCATCAATCAAAGAGGGTGAGAAGGAGAGGCAGGGTGCTTAGGAGAAGGAGAGGAATCAGAAATGTTAAAGATAGTGGTGAGAGATGCAAGGGATAGAGGAGGCTCAGAGGGGGTAGGCTCAGATGCTGCAGAAGGCTGCTTTGTTTGAGATGAAGGATGGTACTCAAGTAAGAGCAAGGGAGTAGAAGCTGGAGCAGGCACAGGAGATGATGGAATAGGCTCTGAGTCAGGAGCAAGATCAATAGCTGGAGAGGCAACAGGAGAGGGTACAGAGGGTGCAGGAGATGGAGAAGGTATAGGGGATGCATGAACTGGAGATGCAAAGGTAGGCTCAGGAGAGGGCTTTGGTCCAGATGGCTCAGAAGTAGGAGGAGGGGCCTGAAATCCTCTGATGAAGTCCTCAATGGAAGTCATCCTTCCTTCCAAAGAGGCAAGCCTAGCATCCACTGAAGTCTGAAATGCATCCACAGAGACTCTAAGCTTGCTTACGGCTATATCAAGAGACCTCCCAGTGAAATACTCAACAGTAGCCAACATGTGGTTTTTCACATAGTTCTGAGTCTCTGAATGAAAGGCCTGAGTGAACTGCTCTCCCATCTTCCTGAACTCAGTCTCCAAGAAGTGTTGGACTGAGGCCTAAGCAAAGGAAGGTGCTGAGGTGGGCTGCTGTGGGGATGATGATTGTGCCTCATCCTGGGGCACTCTAGAGGGTCCTGAAGCAGTCTTCCTCTTCTGCTTGCTTTGAACAGTAGGCTGCCCTGGGGTAATCTGAACCTCAATCTTCATCCTGTGAAGATGAGTCTCTAAGAACTTAAGTGGCTGTAGAGGCTTTTGACCCTCCATGACATGCCAGATATTATGTAACTCCATTATTTTAGATACAAGCCAAGGGTAAGGGACAGTCATTGTTTTGGACTTGGAGAACCTGAATCTCCACATCTCATCAAACATCATTTGGCCTATGTTCCTCTTCTCTTTGGTCATGATGGATGCCATAATTTGATAATCAGAGGATGACATGTGAGTGTAGTTCTTCCCCTTGTTCACTAGACATCTAGTATAGATGTAGTGAACCACCCTCTGAACAGGGGGCATTGCTGCAAGCTCAAACTTTAATCCAGAAAAAGTTTCTCCTGGCCTTAAGTATTCAAAAATTTCCTCATCACTAAAGGTCCTAAACTCAGCATCAAAACCATGTGTCCCTAGATAAGTTTTAATGAGATCAGGTGCAATATGAATATCAGCCCCCCTCATCTTAGTCCTCATAGATTTCAAAATAACTTTACCAGACCCATCAGAAGCAGATGTATATATCAAATTATTGTAAAATATCCTAACCATGTCGGGGGAATAGGAAATGTTTATATTTATCAGGCTCTCATAGTATCCCAAATATTCCTTTACATCTATTCCCAAATCCTTTATGGAATCTAAATCAATGAGCATGGCAGGACATAGTTCTCTATCTTTATAAGCATTCTCAAATACTCCAGGGACTTGAGGATTGATATAGACAGGACTTACATTGAAGCCTGCAGGAGGTGCAACTCCTGTTGTTTGTCCAGATGCTTGAGAAGTCTGAGGAACCTCTGAAGTAGAACCCTTTTGAGTCTTCTTCCTTTTCTTTGGAACTGAAGCCCGAGAACCAGGAGAAACACTCTCTGTTTCAGAATCAGAATCCACTGCCCGTGATGCCTCTAGTTGAGTGGATGAAGTCAACAGAGCTTTTCCTTTTCCCTTTGGACTCAGAATGGACTTAGGCTTACTTGTCCTTGGCTTTCTGGTTAAGGGAATCTATGTTTTTTGCTCCTCTGTAGGCTCGGTGGTGGAGGTGTGGAGGCTTGGGATTGAGAAAGGGCACCTTCAGATGATTTTCTGGACTTGGAAGGAGTTTTCAAACCACCTTTAGTGTGAGCCATGAGTTGGGTTGAGAGAAATTTCATAGAAACTGAGAATTTGGAGAGTTGGGTGCCGACGGTGTCGAAGGGGAAATTTGGGAGTTTAATCTATGAAAATGATGGAATAAATGGGATTTAAGAGATGGGTTATGTTCAAAAACGGTTATGAGGAAGATTGAAACGGTTTCTGAGCAAAGGCAACGGTTAACTCGAATTTTGGGTGAGAGAGATTAGGTCAACTCGAGTTTTTGAAAAGGGGAAGTGAGAAAAATCAAGTTTCTGGAGCAATTTAGCCTCAGTGACTCTCAAAACTTGAGTTTTGTCACTCAAAACTTGAGTTTCGGGCATGCAAAAAAATTGGGAAATGCCCTATAACTCGAGTTTCATTTATGAAAATTTTAGTTTCGGGGTCCAAAGATGAACAGGCACTTGAGAACTCGAGTTTTGTTCAACCAAACTTGAGTCTTGGGGTCCTGAGTATGAACAAACTTGCCATAACTCGAGTTTTGCTTAGCCAAAACTCGAGTTTCGGGACCCTGAAACATAAAAACTTACCATAACTTGAGTTTTGTCTTCTGTAAACTCGAGTTTTACTTGAACTCTTTAGGAAACTTGAGTTTTGTTGCGAGTTGTGCCTCTGAAGCCTCTAGAACTCGAGTTTTAGCTTTCCATAACTCGAGTTTCGAGCAAACTTTCTTCCTTCATTGAGTTTAAGTCATGAAATGCTCAGCAGAACTCGATTTTTGAACATCAAACTCGAGTCTCGTGATCTCCAATCCCTTCTTGCTTCAAAATCTCGTCCAAACTCGAGTTTTCTTCACATAAAACTCGAGTTTTGCAACTTTTTCTTCTGTGAATCATCAGGACTCGTTCCAGAACTCGAGTTTTGCTTGGCATAAAACACACTCTGTTCTTTGTGACGAAAAAAACAGAGACCTCCAAAACTTTCTGAAAACACTCCGATGATAAAATTAGTATATAATCATCAAAACATATAAACATTAAACATGAAAATACTTACAATTCATTGGGATTTACCATTCCCAATTCTCTTCTAATATTCACAAATTGCTCTCTGGCAAGAGGTTTGGTGAAGATGTATGCCACTTGTTGGTGAGTTGGAATAAACATGACTTTGACATCCTTTTTCTAAACATGATCACGAATGAAATGATGACAAATATTTATATGCTTGGTTCGGGAGTGATGGACAGGATTCTTGGCTAGGCTTATGGTTCTCGTGTTGTCACAGAGGATTGGAATTTCTGTCAACTCCATTCCCATATCCTGAAGTTGCTGCTTCATCCAAAGTATTTGCGCACAGCAACTAGCAGCAACAACATACTCAGCTTCTGTTGAAGATAATGACACCGTTGATTGCTTTTTGCTGAACCACGACACCAGTGACCCTCCAAGAAACTGACAATGACCACTTGTGCTCTTTCTATCTATTTTATAGCCTGCATGGTCAGAATCAGAATATGATAACAAGTATTCATTGTTACCTTTTGGGTACCACATTCCAAGCTCAATGGTTCTGGCAAGATATGTGAAAATTCTCTTGACATTTTCAGCATGTGACTCTTTGGGTGCAGCTTGATATCTAACACACATTCCCACGCTGAATTGGATGTCACGTCTACTAGCCATGAGATAAAGTAATGATCCAATCATTCCTCTATATCTCTTGATGTCAAAGTCTTTCCCACTCACGTTAGCAACAAGCAAGGCAGTGGACCTCATGGGAGTGTCTGAACTTTTGCATTGCTCCATTCCAAACTTCTTCAGCAATTCCTTTAGATACTTTGTTTGGCTTATGAAGATTCCATTCTTTCTTTGCTTGATCTGAAGTCCAAGGAAGAAATTTAATTCTCCCATCATGGACATCTCAAATTCTCCCTGCATTGTCTTAGCAAAATCTTCACAGAGGGTGTTGTTAGTGGCTCCAAAAATAATATCATCAACATATATTTGAACTATGAGTACATCTGAATGAATATTTTTGATGAATAAGGTTGTATCCACTTTCCCTCTGACAAAACCTTTGTCTAAAAAAAATTTGCTTAATCTCTCATACCAAGCTCTCAGAGCTTGTTTTAACCCGTAGAGTGCTTTCTTTAATTTGTAAACATGATCTGGTTTTGAAACATCCTCAAAACCAGGGGGTTGTTCAACATAAACTTCTTCCATAATAAAACCATTTAGAAAAGCACTCTTTACGTCCATTTGAAAGAGTTTGAAATTTTTGATACAAGCAAAAGCAAGAAGAACCCGTATAGCTTCTAATCTAGCCACTGGTGCATAGGTTTCTTCATAATCAATTCCTTCTTCTTGAATATAACCTTTTGCCACCAATCTAGCTTTGTTTCTGACAATCACTGCAGATTCATTAAGTTTGTTCTTGAATACCCATTTTGTTCCAATGACTGGATGGTCACTTGGACGGCTACCAAGTCCCAAACTTGATTTCTTTCAAATTGATTCAGTTCTTCTTCCATTGCAATAATTCAGTCATTGTCAGATAAAGCTTCTTCTACATTCTTGGGTTCAATTTCAAAAATGAAAGCTGAAAATTGTGCTTCACTTAAAAATTGTCTTCGTGTCTGTACACCTTCATTCACTTCTCTAATCACTTGATTGAGTGGGTGATTTCTGATGTACTTCCATGCTTTCAATTGTGCTGTTTCAAAATATTTATCCGAAGAATCTTCCTCGGGATCATTTTCCAGTAAATTCACATTTTGAAACTCTTTTGAAATAGCAATTTCATCATCCAAAGGTTTTGTCTGAGATTCAGTTTCAACAAACTTAACATGTATTGACTCTTCAACTTCACAGGTATGTTTGTTAAATACTCTATATCTTTACTTCTATCAGAATAACCAAGAAATAAACCTTCATCAGCTCTAGGATCGAATTTACCAATGTTCTCCTTCCCATTGTTGTGGATGAAGCACTTGCTGCCAAAGATGTGGAGATGAGAAAGGTTTGGTTTTCTTCCCTTATACAACTCATATGGTGTCTTCCCTAGAGATGTCCTGATATAGGCCCTGTTGGAGATGTAGCATGCTGTGTTGATTGCATCTGCCCAGAAGACTTGAGACATTTGTTTCTCAATCATCATAGCTCGTGCCATGTTCGTCAGAACTCTGTTCTTTCTCTCAACAACTCTATTTTGTTGACGAGTCCTAGGAGCCAAGAAGTTGTGATTGATTCCTTTTCCTTCACAGTAGTTTGCAAAATCTCCATTCTCAAATTCTTCTCCATGATCTGTTCTAATGGAAACAACAGACATACACTTCTCATTTTGGACCTTTTTGGCAAATATAACAAATAATTCAAAGGTTTCATCTTTTGATGATAGAAACATAATCCATGTGAATCTAGAACAATCATCAACTATGACAAGTGTATAAAGATTTCCACCAAGACTCTTTACACTTGCTGGACCCATTAAATCCATGTGAAGTAGTTCAAGGGGTCTTTTAGTTGAAATTTCATTTTTAGATTTGAAAGAATATTTGTTTTGCTTTCCCATCTAACAAGCATCACATATCAAATCATTTTTAACTTTGAGCTTTGGAATGCCTTGAACTAAATCATGTTTAATTAGCTTGTCAAGTTGATTCATATTCACATGAGCTAAGCGTTTATGCCATAGATAACTCTCATCAGCTTCACTAATGAAACAGGAATTTGCAAATGAATTTTCTAAATCAAGAGTATAACAGTTACCATCCCTGGGTGCTCGAAGTTGAATGTTTATCTTTTCTTTGTCAATTGGCAAGTCTTTCTTGTTGACGATGAAGAATTCTTGAGCATCAAATATGACCCAATTATCTTTGTCAGTGCTTTGACTTACACTTAGCAGATTGTGACAAAGTCCTTCAACGTGATAAACATCTTTTACTGGCAATCCATTTGGGTTCCCAATCTCTCCTATTCCAGTGATCTTCCTAGATTGGTTCCCACCAAAACTTACTTTTCCTCCATCCTTTGATTTCAGGTTGACAAATTTACTTTTGTCCCCTGTCATGTGTCTTGAGCATCCACTATCAATGTACCATTTGTTTGATTTGGATACTCTAAGACATACCTGCAAGAAATCAAGTTATTGTTTTATGTACCCAAAGCTTGTTAGGTCCTTTGAGGTTAGTCTGATATGATTTGAATTCATGAGTTCCATTCGGTATCCATTTATACGTTCCAAACATTTTTTCCTTTCTTGAAATAGCATGAAGAAGTTCTGTGTCCCTTTCTATTACAGTAAGTACATGAAGCAAAAGGATCAGAAGTGTGAATAGATTTTTTGGAAATATTTCAGATAGCTTTTGCCTCCGTACCTTTTCTTTGCTTTCCTTTTATCACTAATCGGGTTATATCCTATTCCCGTTCTATCATTTACTACTTTTTGGCTATTTAGAATAACTTGTAGCATTTCACTACCTTTAGTAAATTTTTCCAGAGTTTTATTTAAACGTTCATTTTCCTTTTTCAATACGGGACATTCTGAGCATTCCTCTGTTATTATTTTCATTACTGGTTTTTCAAGTTCTTTAACTTTCTTTCTTAGGCTAGCTAATTCCTTAGCAAACTTAAGAAGTTCTATATGCATTTCATCATATTCTAAGCGTAATTCATCATAGGTGGTTCAACAATTATTACCTCATCTGTCTCTGAAATTTCTTCCTCTTGAGCCACAAGACATATGTTGGCTTCTTCCTTAGGTTCACTCTCATCCTCCGATGAGCTGTCTTCCCATATCCCAAAAATGTACGCCTTTTTCTTTTTGAAGGATTTGAACTTTTTCTTTTCTTTGTTTTTCTGGGATAGATATGGACAGTCAGCTTTCATATGGCCTGGCTTGTTGCACTCAAAGCAAATAATTTCTTTGCTTGAGGCACCCTTTTGAAATCTCCTCGGAGGTTGATCCTTTCTGTAGAGTTTCTTGAACCTCCGGACAACCATGGCCAATTCTTCGTCCTACACTTCATCTTCTTCCTCAGGCTCTGTTTCAGGTTCTTTTTACTTTATTGACTTTAGGGCTAATCCTTTCTTCTTCCTATCTTCTATTCCTGAGAGCTCTTTCTTAAATTTTTGTTTTCTCTCATACTCAGCAAGGCTTCCAAAGAGAGCAGCCACGGACATCATTGATTCTCCTCTTGATTCCTCAATGGTCGTGACCTTAGCTTCCCATTTGTCTGTGAGAATGTTAAGGATTTTTCTCACTTGGGTGCGCTGATCGTAGGTTTTTCCGAGGGCAGCTAACTTGTTAATGAGATGAGTGTGTCTCATCTCAAACTCTGCGATGGTTTCTCCTTCTTTCATTCTAAGCAGATCGTACTCAGTAGTGAGTGTGTTCACTGTTCCCTCCTTTACCGCTTCAGTTCCTTCATATGCTATCTCCAATGCCTCCCACATGTGTTTGGCTGAAGGAAGTGTGCATATCCTGAAGAAATCATGTTCATTTAATGTTGCAGGCTGTAACATTAAAACAGCTTTTATGTTAAGTAAAGCTTTCTTCAGGTCTTGTTCATCAAACTCACTACGAGTTTTAGGAACAAGCACGTCATTCACTTTCTTTTGGGGAATAAAGTTTCCTATTTCAAAAACATTCCATAAATCTAAATCAGTAACCAAAATAAAGTTTTTAAACTTGATTTTCCAACATGAAAAACGTTGGCTATGAAAAGCTGGGGGTTTAGTGATGGAAGCTCTGTCACTGATAACGTGTTCGCCAAATCCTGCCATTTATAGCTCTTGAGACTGTTAAGTCCTTTATACAAGAGACTTGCTCTGATTCCAAATGTTAGGATCGGATTTGACTAAGAGGGGGGTGAATTGGTCTAACAAAATTTTTGCAAACTTTAAATGAAAAACAGAGTATGAGAGAAAGAGACACAAAGATTTATCCTGGTTCAGTCCTCTTGACCTACGTCCAATCCTCAGATCCCTCTAGCTTTTCAAATCCACTAATCACAAAGAATTACAATCAACCAGAAGAAGGACTCTCCCCCTTCCTAACTCAAACTAACCCACAGACACTTTTGCTCGTGTCTAACAACTCAAGGTTCACCAACCTTGAGCAACTCTCTCAAATTCAATAACTAAACAAGAGTAATCTCCTTTATGAGAATTTAATGATAATCACTGAAGATCTTAAAATGAATGTATTAAAAATAGAGTATGTAGCTGAAGCGTAATAAATTCTCTTTCTCGTATATGCGTTCTCTACTTTTGAAGACTTGAATGCTTCACCTTTTATAGGTGAGAAGATTAAATGTCCCTTAGAGACATTAATGTTTCCATTAGACCCATTGTCTTCGTTCACCTTCCCGCATTGAATGCGTCTGCGTGCTTCTGACAGTAGGTAGAATGAAAATATGAGATTTTGTCCGTTGAATCTCTTTTTGTTTAGGCAATAAGAACTTCATTCCCTGCTAATAAATAAGTCAGATAAGAATTTATGATGGTAGGTATAATTCAAATAATCGTTGCATGAAAAAGGAAATATTTTGGGATTAGTTTAAAGTCACTGACACGCTGCGTAAATGTCAGAAGGTAAAACTCGAGTTTTGTCTCTTCATAACTCGAGTTATTGAAGAATTTTCAAAGTAGAAATCTCATAACTTTTGTTGAAACTCAAGTTTGAATAAGAGTTTTGATAAAACTTGAGTTGTAAAACTTATAACTCGGGTTTCCAAAAGTTCCAGTAAGCCAAAATGCTTTGTGCTTTTCAAGACTCGAGTTTCATTAGGCAAAACTTCAAGTTTTGACATTTTTCAAAACATAACTTTCATTGCAACTTGAGTTTCCTTGAGTGTTTTGAGTTATCATATGTTTTCTCTTGGAAACTCGGGTTTTGTCTCATGAAACTTCAAGTTATAAGTAATTCAAAGCAAAACTTTTATGTATAACTCAAGTTATATTGGAAGTTTTAGGTTTCAAAGGATTTTCTTCTTGAAACTTGAGTTTTAATACTCAAAACTCGAGTTATATGAAAACTTTTAATGAAAACTTGAATTTTGGAAAGAAGTTTTGAGGTTTAGAAATTTTCCTCAGCCCGAAACTCGAGTTCTGTAAACCTAAACCTCGAGTTATGCTATAACTTCTGTTTAAACTTCAAGTTGATAAGGAAGTTTTGTTTCTCTCTCTACAAAACTTGAGTTTTGAAACTCATAGCTCGAGTTCTAGCAAAACTTCCATTGAAACTTCAAGTTCTGGAAAGAAGTTTCATTTTTCAAAATAACTTGAGAGCCCGAAACTCAAGTTCTATAAAATGAAACTCAAGTTTTGCCAAAACTTTCAACAAAACTTGAGTTTCCACTGAGGGTTTTGATTTTCTAAAACACTTCCAATGAACGAAACTGAAGTTCTAAAACATGGAACTCGAGTTTTGAGATAACTTTTACTCAAACTCGAGTTCTTCTGAGAGTTTTGCATTTCTAAAACCTTTTTCAAAACTCGAGGCTCGTGTTTTGACTCCCAGAACTCGAGTTTTGATATAACTCAAATCACAACTTGAGTTCTCTTGAAAGTTTGAAATTTTAAACACATTTTCAAACACTTGACTCGAGTTCTAAAGCACATAACTCGAGTTCTCTCAAAGACTTCATTAAAAAACTCAAAGTTTTCTAAAACTTTCTGAAAACCAAAAAGCAAAACTTAATTTCAAAAATATATTTGTCATCATCAAAACATGATCTCAACAAATGTATGTACCAAGTATTTTATTGTATAAAAGTTCTGAAAATATACTATACGATAATGCAACACATGAAAATAAAGAATCTATAAATAGTTTTATGACTTTTTAATAGCTTCAAAAAAGAAATTAGTATCCTATTTTTTTGTTAAATCATTATTTTATTGTAAATTTAATGTCAATTTAAAATACAAAACGTAGACTATAGTAAGCAATTTATTGTGTTTAAAAAAATTGATTAATTAAAGTTATTTTAATTGTTAAAATGATTGAAAATGTATGTACCAAGTATTTTATTGTATAAAAGTTATGAAAATATACTAGACGACAAAGCAACACATGAAAATAAAGAACCTATAAATAGTTTTATGACTTTCCAATAGCTTCAAAAAAGAAATTAGGACCCTATTTATTTGTCAAATCTTTATTTTATTGTAAATTTAATGTCAATTTAAAATTTAAAACGTAGACTATAGCAAGCAATTTATTGTGCTTAAAATTTTTTTTTAATTAAAGTTATTTTAATTGTTAAAATGATTCAAAATAGATGTACCAAGTATTTTATTGTATAAAAGTTGTGAAAATGTACTATACGACAATGCAACTCATGAAAATAAAGAACCTATAAATAGTTGTATGACATTTTAATAGCTTCTAAAAAGAAATTAGTACGCTATTTTTTTGTTAAATCATTATTTTATTGTAAATTTAATATCAATTTAAAGTATGTAGACTATAGCAAACAATTTATTGTGCATAAAAAAGTTGATTAATTAAAGTTATTTTATTGGTTAAAATGATCAAACTGTAAGTACCATGTATTTTATTGTATAAAAGTTGTGAAAATGTACGATACGACAATGCAACTCATGAAAATAAAGAACTTATAAATTGTCTCATGACTGTTTAAAAGCTTTAAATACGAAATTAGTGCCCTATTTCTTTGTAAAATCATTATTTTATTGTAAATTTATTGTCAATTTAATGATTATTTAAAGTTATTTTATTGGTTAAAATGATTAAAAATGTAAGTACCAAGTATTTTATTGTATAAAAGTTATGAAAATATACTATACGACAATGCAACTCATGACAGTAAAGAACCTATAAATAGTTTTATGTCTTTTCAATAGCTTAAAATACGAAATTATTACCTTTTATTTTTGTTAAATCTTTATTTTATTGTAAATTTAAGGTCAATTTAAAATACAAAACATAGACTATAGCAAGCAATTTATTGTGATTAAAAAAAATTTATTAATTAAAGTTAATTTAACTATTAAAATAATTCAAAATGTATATACCATGTATTTTATTGTATATAAGTTGTAAAATATACTATACGACAATGCAACTCATGAAAATAAAGAATGTATAAATAGTTTTATGGCTTTTTTAATAGCTTCAAAAAAGAAATTAGTGCAATATTCTTTTGTTAAATCATTAATTTATTGTAAATTTAATGTCAATATAAAATACAAGACGTAGACTATAGCAAAAATTTTATTGTGCTTAAAAAAGTTGATTCATCAAAGTTATTTTATTGGTTAAAATGATCCAAAATGTATGTACCAAGTATTTTATTGTATAAAATTTATGAAAATATACTAAACAACAATGCAACTCATGAAAATAAAGAACCTATAAATGGTTTTATCACTTTTTAATAGCTTAAAATACGAAATTAGTACCTAATTATTTTGTTAAATCATTATTTTATTGTAAATTTAATGCCAATTTGAAGTACAAAATGTAGACTATAGCAAGCAATTTATTTTGCTTAAAATATTGATTATTTAAAGTTATTTTATTGGTTAAAATGCTTCAAAATGTAAGTACCAAGTATTTTATTGTACAAAAGTCATGAAAATCTACTATACGACAATGGAACTCATGACAATAAAGAACCTATAAATAGTTTTATGACTTTTTAATAGCTTCAAAAAAGAAATTAGTACCCTATTTTTTTTGTTAAATCATTATTTTATTGTAAATTTCATGTCAATTTAAAATAAAAAACGTAGACAATAGCAAGAAATTAATTGTTCTTAAAAAAGTTGATTAATTGAAGTTATTTTATTCGTTAAAATGATTCAAAATGTCTCTACCAAGTATTTTATTGTATAAATGTTATGAAAATATACTAAACAACATTGCAACTCATGGAATAAAGAACCTACAAATAGTTTTATGACTTTTAATAGCTTAAAATATGAAATTAGTACCCTTTTTTTGTTAAATCATTATTTTATAGTAAAATTGATGTCAATTTAAAATACAACACCTAGACTATAGCGAGCAATTTATTGTGCTTAAAAAAGTTAATTAATTAAAGTCATTTTATTGGTTAAAATGATTCAAAATGTATGGACCAAGTATTTTATTGTATAAAAGTTGTGAAAATATACTATACGACAATGCAACTCATGAAAATAAAGAACCTATAAATAGTTTTTTTACTTTTTAATGGCTTAAAATAAGAAATTACTACCCTATTTTTTTGTTAAATCATTATTTTATTGTAAATTTAATGTCAAATTAAAATTCAAAACGTAGACTATAGCAAACAATTTATTGTGCTTCAAAAACTTGATTAATTAAAGTTATTTTATTGGTTAAAATTATTCAAAATGTATGTACCAAGTATTTTATTGTATGAATGTTATGAAAATATGCTAAACAACAATGCAACTCATGAAATAAAGAACATACAAATAGTTTTATTACTTTTTAATAGCTTTGAATACGAAATTAGTGCCCTATTTTTTTGTAAAAATCATTATTTTATTGTAAATTTAATGTCAATTTAAAATACAAAACGTAAACTATAGAGAGCAATTTTTTGTGTTTAAAAAAATTGATTAATTAAAGTCATTTTATTGGTTTAAATGATTCAAAATGTATGTACCAAGTATTTAATTGTATAAAAGTTGAGAAAATATACTATACGACACTGCAACTCATGAAAACAAAGAACCTATAAATAGTTTTTTTACTTTTTAATAGCTTAAAATAAGAAATTACAACCCTATTTTTTTGTTAAATCATTATTTTATTGTAAATTTCATGTCAATTTAAAATACAGAACGTAGACCATAGAAAACAATTTATTGTGCTTCAAAAAATAGATTAATTAAAGTTATTTTGTTGGTTAAAATTATTCAAAAAGTATGTACCAAGTATTTTATTGTATAAATGTTATGAAAATATACTAAACAACAATGTAACTCATGAAATAAAGAACATACAAATAGTTTTATTACTTTTTAATAGCATAAAATACGAAATTAGTGCCCTATTTTTTTGTTAAATCATTATTTTATTGTAAATTTAACGTCAATTTAAAAAACAAAACGTAGACTATAGAGAACAATTTATTGGGTTTAAAAAAATTGATTAATTAAAGTCATTTTATTGGTTAAAATGATTCAAAATGTATGTACCAAGTATTTTATTGTATAAAAGTTGAGAAAATATACTATACGACAATGCAACTTATGAAAATAAAGAACCTAGAAATAGTTTTTTTACTTTTTAATAGCTTAAAATAAGAAATTACTATCCTATTTTTTTGTTAAATCATTATTTTACTGTAAATTTAATGACAATATAAAATACAAAACGTAGACGATAGCACGCAATTTATTGTGCTTAAAAAAATTGATTAATTAAAATTATTTTATTGGTTAAAATTATTCAAAATGTATGTACCAAGTATTTTATTGTATAAAAGTTTTGAAAATATACTATACGACAATGCAACTCATGAAAATAAGGAACCTAGAAATGGTATTATGACTTTTTAATAGCTTAAAATACGAAATTAGTACCCTATTTTTTTGTTAAATCATCATTTTGTTGTCAATTTAATGTTAATTTAAAATACAAAACGTAGAGTATAGCAAGCAATTTATTGTGCTTAAAAAAATTGATTAAATAAAAGTCATTTTATTGGTTAAAATGATTCAAAATGTATGTACCAAGTATTTTTTGGTATAACTGTTTTGAAAATATACTATACGTCAATTCAACTCATGAAAATAAAGAACTTATAAATAGTTTTATGAATTTGAAATAGCTTAAAATAGGAATTAGTACCCTATTTTTTGTTAAATCATTATTTTATTGTAAATTTAATGTCAATTTAATATACAAAACGTAGACTCTAGGAAGCAATTTATTGTGCTTAAAAAAACTTGACTAATTAAATTCATTTTATTGGTTAAATTGATTCAAAATGTATGAACCAAGTATTTTATTGTATAAAAGTTGTGAAAATATACTATACGACAATGCAACTCACCTAAAAAAAGAACCTATAAATAGTTTTATTACTTTTTAATAGCTTAAAATAAGAAATTACTACCCGTTTTTTTGTTAAATCATTATTTTATTGTAAATTTAATGTCAATTTAAAATACAAAACGTAGACTATAACAAGCAATTTATTGTGCTTAAAAAATTGATTAATTAAAGCTATTTTATTCGTTAAAATGATTCAAAATGTATGTACCAAGTAATTCTTTGTATAAAAGTTATGAAAATATACTATACGACAATGCAACTCATGAAAATAAAGAACCTATAAACAGTTTTATGAATTTCTATTAGCTTAAAATACGAAATTAGAACCGTATTTTTTTGTTAAATCATTATTTTATTGTAAATTTAATGTCAATTTAAAATACAAAACGTAGACTATAGCAAGCAATTTATTGTGCTTAAAAAAATTGATTAATTAAATTAATTTTATTGGTTAAAATGATTCAAAATGTACGTACCAAGTGTTTTATTCTATAAAAGTTTTGAAAATATACTATACGACAGTGCAACTCATGAAAATAAAGAACCTACAAACAGTTTTATTACTTTCTAATAGCTTAAAATAAGAAATTAGTACCCTTTTTTTTGTTAAATCATTATTTTGTTGTAAATTTAATGTCAATTTAAAATACAAAACGTAGACTATAACAAGGAATTTATTGTGCTTAAAAAAATGATTAATTAAAGTTATTTTATTCGTTAAAATGATTCAAAATGTATGTACCAAGTATTTTGTTGTATAAAAGTTATGAAAATATACTATACGACAATGCAACTCATGAAAATAAAGAACCTATAAACAGTTTTATGAATTGCTAATAGCTTAAATTAGGAAATTAGTACCCTATGTTTTTGTTAAATCATTATTTTATTGGGTATTTAAATTACAAAACGTAGACTATAGCAAACAATTTATTGTGCATAAAAAAATTGATTAATTAAAGTTAGCTTATTGGTTAAAATGATTTAAAATGTATGTACCAAGTATTTTATTGTATAAAAGTTGTGAAAATATACTACACGACACTGCAACTGATGAAAATAAAGAACCTATAAATAGTTTTATGTCTTTTTAATAGCATAAAATACTAAGTTAGTACCCTATTTTTTTGTTAAATCGTTATTTTATTGTAAATTTATTGTCTTTTTAATGTACAAAACGTAGACTACAGCAAGCAATTTAGTTTGCTAAAAAAAGTTGATTTGTTAAATAATTTTGTTGGTTCAAATGATTCAAAATGTATGTACCAAGTATTTTATTGCATAAAAGTTGTGAAAATATACTATACGACAATGCAACTCAAGAAAATAAAGAACCTATACATAGTTTTATGACTTTTTAATAGCTTTAAATACGAAATTAGTACCCTAATTTTTTGTTAAATCATTATTTTATTGTAAATTTAATGTCAATTTAAAATACAAAACGTAGACTATAGCAAGCAATTTATTGTGCTTAAAAAAATAGATTAATTGAAGCAATTTTTATGGTTAAAATGATTCAAAATGTATGTACCAAGTATTTTATTGTATAAAAGTTGTGAAAATAAACTATACGACAATGCAACTCATGAAAATGAAGAACCTATAAATAGTTTTATGACTTTTTAATAGCTTCAAAAAAGAAATTAGTGCAATATTCTTTTGTTAAATCATTAATTTATTGTAAATTTAATGTCTATATAAAATAGAAGACGTAGACTATAGCAAACAATTTATTGTGCTTAAAAAAGTTGATTCATTAAAGTTATTTAATTGGTTAAAATGATTCAAAATGTATGTGCCAAGTATTTTATTGCGTAAAAGTTGTGAAAATATACTATACGACAATGCAACTCATGAAAATAAAGAACCTATAAATAGTTTTATGACTTTTTAATAACAACAAAAAAGAAATTAGTACCCTATTTTTTTGTTAAATCAATATTTTATTGTAAATTTAATGTCAATTTAAAATACAAAATGTAGACTATAGCTTGCAATTTATTGTGCTTAAAAAATTGATTTATTAAAGTTAGCTTGCTGGTTAAAATGTTTCAAAATGTATGTACCAAGTACTTTATTGTATAAAAGTTGTGAAAATATACTATACGACAATGCAACTCATGAAAATAAAGAACGTATAAATAGTTTTATGACTTTTTAATAGCTTCAAAAAAGAAATTAGTGCAATATTCTTTTGTTAAATCATTAATTTATTGTAAATTTAATGTCAATATAAAATACAAGACGTAGACTATAGCAAACAATTTATTGTGCTTAAAAAAGTTGATTCATTAAAGTTATTTTGTTGGTTAAAATGATTCAAAATGTATGTGCCAAGTATTTTATTGCATAAAAGTTGTGAAAATATATTATACGACAATGCAACTCATGAAAATAAAGAACCTATAATAAATAGTTTTATGAGTTTTTAATAACATTAAAAAAGAAATTAGCACCCTATTTTTTTGTTAAATCAATATTTTATTGTAAATTTAATTTCAATTTAAAATACAAAATGTAGACTATAGCTTGCAATTTACTGTGCTTAAAAAAATTGATTAATTAAAGTTAGCTTATTGGTTAAAATGTTTCAAAATGTATGTACCAAGTACTTTATTGTATAAAA
>QFDD01001807.1:0-22023 GCA_006871305.1 Vachellia collinsii | reverse complement strand
GAGGGTGCCGGAACAGCAGAGGATGAGGAGAAAAACGAAAAGGAAACAAATTGAGAGTGCCGCAAGTCCATCTTCCATCCTCTTTCATCACCATCATCATCTTATCTTCTCCTTCTTGAATTTGCTTGCAGAAACAGCAAGGAACCAAAGGAGAGAGACCGGCTAGCCTTCACCAATCACCATTGTCTTCTGCTTCTTCTCCTACCACCAGTTGGGTTCGAAGGAAAAGAGACAAAAAGGAGAGCACCAATCGCAATCTTCATTTCAGTTTCCATGGTTGTTGAATCATACTTCGTTGGAGATGATTTTGTGACTATGAGTGTATGCCCAAAAAATAGCATTGGGCCCGACCGGCCCAATCAGTGCCAAAGGGCCCAGATGGCTGCACTGATCCAGGACCAGATCCAGCAAATGTCCCTACGACTAAGACTTGCTAGGAGACCTACGCCTGCAAACAGCGTCAGCGACCGTTCACCCAACGACACCAACGAACGTCCGCGGTCCTTACCCCCAAGGGCGTAGGACCAGACCATTGTGATCCACGGATTTAACGCCCCCACTGCCTAGATTCCCGGAGCCACGTTGTAACTACCCAACGGCTAGACGACTGGGAAGCAGATTATTTATTCTAATTAGACTGTAACTGGAAAAGATAGATATTTTCTCTCTTCTGACTCCTCTCTTCTCTCTGAACAAAAAAGCATTGTAATTCACTCTGAGACTCCATAAAGAACGACAGGCTTAGCCGTTTGAATCCCTTGTTCCATCCCTGAGTTTAGTCCCGCGCTTCATTTCTCGGCCACACGCTGTTGGTTACCCGAACCTTCCTCTGAACTCCGGTTCACCTAAAATCCGTACAAACAATGAGTAGCTGAATCTAATTGCTTATTAGAAATGAGTTATGGCTTGAGTTCTTGAATCTAATTAGGGGATTATTTCAATATAACCTTTACCTTTATTAATTATTTTAAATTCCTAATTTTAGAATTGAGTATATTTAACTTTGTTCTTGATTAAATATATTTGTGGTTGTTCTGGCTTGTTGTTGCTTATTTGGTTTTTATCTACATATTTTCTTAATTGATTAGATGAATTTATATTTACTTAAGTGATTATTGGTTTAAAAGTTTAATTTAATTAATTTGAATGTCGCGATAGTGCATTCGTACAGGGGAAGCAAACATATTTATTTAATTCAATTAACACATAAAATGGTATTTTAATAATACTTTTAAACAAGAGCTATAAATGCAATGGTATAAGTAGCTATTAATTAAAAATATTATACTCAATGCGATGGCTTAAAGTTTTGCATTAGACTTGATGATTTTAAAACTATTATTATTTTAATTGAACAAGGATAGTCATTTACTCATTTCCAATAGTGTCTTTCATGTTATATATTTCAACCCAATTTCTTTTATTTATTCCGATTTTATAAATAAAACATAAAAACAGTAGTTTATAATTTATTTTTTCCTGCATGCAATTAGTTTTAATTAAGAAAATCGATTTTTCAAAACAACCCCATATTTTATTCATTTAAGACTCCTTAATAAGATAACGACCTGAGTATTTCATTATACTGCAATTTTTGCTTTAAAATATTTTGCATTTGATTCCAAAAAGTAAAGATACGGTCAAATCATTCCCATATGATTATTTAGATTAATTATTGATCAATTTTTGTTGCATTTTCTAGTCTTCAATATGCTTTTGCTTGATTTCCTGTGATAGTAGTAGTCAAAGATGGTGGTCGGAAGAGCTTATGCTTGTGAGGGTAGGGGAAGATTTTTTTGGTTGAAGGATATTTTTTGTATTTTCATACTGTAAATAACTAATATAATTTTAAATAAAAATTAAACTTTACATCCATCAATCTACCAAACATATTTTAAAACTCTAAATTCCAATTACATTTTCACTTTCAATTCAAATCCCAGTTTCATTTTCTTAAAAACACTTTCATGTACCAAACTCAACATTACTATACGACTCCCTGATGATGAAACGACATACATCTTTCTTTTACGACTAACTTATCTAATCACCAATTGAGTAACCCCAAACTTAACACCATTACTTAAATTTTTAACTTTATAATTTAAAAGGTAAATAAACAATCATACACAATTCTTCCTTCTTATGTTAAAGGTGACTATGGCAAATTGGCAACTGATTAGCTTGATGTGTATCTTTTTTCCTTTTCCATTTCTTATCCAATAACTCTCGTCTACTCCAATGCAAATCAAAACATGGATGGTTTAACTGTTAAAATTAAGTTGATAAAAAAAAAAAACTGTTAAAATTAACATTTTCTAATGTTAGGTGACATTTATGCATTTTTAACATTTCTGGGACAACATTGAAGGGAAAAAATTGGATACCCACAGTTCTTTAGAAAAAAACTTTTGGGGCAAAAATAAAATTTAGACAATCAAAGAATAAATGAGTTGACCATATTACCCTTTTGATTAAATATGAAAGTTGGGTTCAAGGGCTTCAATTCCTGCACGAAGGTCTTCAACTTCAAAGCCACTCTAACTCGCATTTGATATAATAAAATTTTGCAAATATTTAAAAACAAATGAAATCGTAGAAAGGAGAATTACTATATGATTTTACAAAATAGATGTAATTACTAAAAAAATCTCAATAACAAATGAAGAGCATGAGCTTATTGTCATATCTTATAGTGTAACTGTTATTACATTCTTCTCAGCTATGATTGAACTTTTAGGTAATTAAACTTCTTTTTTAAACTTTATAATAATTTCTCCAACATAATACTTTCCTTTTTCTAAGCACAGAAAATTTATAGCTTTGAGAAGCCTAGCGGCAAGTGGAAGCCCAGCTGAAACGCATTCCGCTGATTGGTTCCAGTGCCCCCACTAAGAAGATGGGCCTTCCTTTCGAACTCAAAAGGCTCTGATAGGCCCAATTGTAACAACCAATTGGATAGGCCCGTGAATCCAAGATAAAAATGTTGGGAGAGGTGCTTACATTTAATGCCCAACAATACCTCAAATACGATTGCCTATGGTAGAAGTATATATCTGGATAACAAAAAACATTTCATATTGATTCATGTGACATTTCTTTTTGAGCGAGATATGTGGGTAATTGTTGACCAACAACAAAACCACTAGTTTATTGAAAAAAATAGTAAAACTTTGCAAATGAAAGAGACCAACTTAAATCCGCAACAAAGACATCTTTGCATCCAAAAAATATTCTCTCCAAGTATTTTTTTTTTTTACTAAGTATGGATATCACCCTATCAAACACAATGATATTCAAAACACTCTCAGTCACTATATAAAAACAAATTTTCAATTGGTATTTGAATATTGGTTTGTCATATTGTGGGAGATTGGTCTCTCACCAAACCCAACTATTTGTTGGTCTCTTCAAGGATTTTTCTTGCTAAATATATGTATCCTCTTACCGAAAACAATCATGTTCAAAACACTGTCAAATACTAAATGTGAATACATTTTCAGTAGAGGTTCAAAATCAATGTGAGGGACTAATCCCTCTTTTAAACCTTGCCCCGTTGGTGTCTTTTCAAATATTTCTGCTTCAAACGCTCCCACACTGAAAGTCAAGAAGACAATTGGCATGTTTGTTATAACGTTACAAAATTACATTTACGTAAGATAGAATAAAACTTTTTTTACATACTTACCTCATGAATCGTAAATCATGTTAGAAAAGTATCTTTCACTATTAATTTAAACATACCAATGTTGAGTTATGCCTATTACACCTTTGGTGGATTAGGGTGCAATCCCAATGTAAGTGGGCTAATTTGAGAAGGGTATTTTATATGTAAACATATCCCTTTAACTAAAGAGGGAGTTACACAACCATCCAAGAGAGCTTTATGGGGTGCAGATAAACGAGGGAGTCAGTTTTTTATGTGTAAAAAAAATAGGAAGAATTACTATAAAGTTTTATGTAAAAGAATTAATATAAAATAGGTCCTATTGACAATTCAAGCAGCTAACATTGACAACTCAAATAATTAGTATTGACAACTTCATACAACTTTATAATTCTCTACATTTTCTACAAAGCTTTCTTCTTCTCTCATCTCGTCATGTGAATTTGCTGTGTAACATGGACGGAACCCGGTTTCATGCGTCTACTTTAACGAGTCATTCGCATGTTATATGTTCAAAATCCCTTAGGCAGCATGTTCATTCAATCAATAAAAAAATTACAATAATTATACTAACAGATATTGTCTCAAGCTCAGTCCAAACAGAGGATATACATACACATGTTAATTTATGTTTTTTCTTAATACCAACTGGTTTGCTAAAAGGGTTAATACAATGTTTCATCCTTTAAATTTATTCTCAATTTAATTTTGATTATTTAAATTTTATTTTATTTAAAATATTACAATATGATAAATTTTGGATAATTTTGCCTGTTAAGGGACCAAAATTATTAGATTTAAATTTGAAGAACTGAAATCAAAATGAGGACAAACTTAAAGAACCAAATATTGTATTAATTCTTTTAAAAAAAACATACTATTGAATGGGCTCAATAATTAATATAAATTGAGTAGATTAGACCATATACATGGATATAAGATCATTGAGAGGTGTTTTTTTTGTTGGTTAAAGCACATACATCTTTTTGTGGAGTCAATCATATTTGATGCATCGTGAAATATTAAATGTATGCAACTTTCCTCATGAAAATTTGAACTTTAATTAATTACGTTATGAAAAATAAACCCATTCATTTAAAGCCGATCTCCATTAATAGATTACTAAGAGGTATTAGTCTTTATAGAAGGGAAATGAGGCTTTGGCTTTAAATATGATATTTTAAATTTGAATCTACATGAATATAGAAAACATATTTGAAAGAATTACATCCAATTACATCCCCACATTGCTCAAGCCTAAACCAGTGAGTTAACCATGATGTAAAATTTGTTCAGTAGCGTTTTTTTTTTTAAATCTATTCATCAAGAGTATCTTTGTTTCAGAAGCTTCATTATTGTTGCAGTGCCCCCAGAGTCACAAAGATGCCGTTGCATTAATTAGCGGTGAGATTACCGAAACAAAACCTTCCTAAGGAAACCAGTCAGCATGTCATTGGTACGTAGAAGACAAAAGGCATCTCGAAAATGAATCTTTTTATCACCACGATGCTCATTTAATGCCCATCGGTGGACATCTCATGCTTTCCCCTTCTATTGTGGTGAAATGTCTGTTCCAACACTATTTTATCTTCTCCTTCTTCTTCTTCTTCTTCAAAGTTGGTGATTTCGCAGAGAGAAACCAAACGCGACAAGCTTCTCCGATAGCCTCACCTTCAATGCCCTTCCCTCCTTCCGAGGGATTCAACTCAACTTCTAAACATGCATGCCTGAAAAACATCACACAATACCGGACATATATTCATAGTCACTTTAAAAAACCAATCAAGCATGCATTTATGTTTTGCTTCAAGGCTAAAGAGATTTAATTATGTTATCTGCAAAACCGAAGGGTAAAATAATGCTGAATCTTAATTATTATATGGCGCGTGTGTGTGTGTGTGTGTGAGAGAGAGAGAGAGAATGTGTCAAGGAAAATACTCCGTGTGTGTGAGTGTGTGTATATATAATAAAGATCGAGAAGGAAAATGCATGCATAGGTGAGCATCATGGCCATGAAAGGAGAGCTGTTTTGATTTGTAAGACAAGAAATTAAGCATTGAATCATGTGAGGGCAATTAATGCACAGGGCCAGGAAGCTTTTAGGGTTTTCTGCGCCCACCCTACTACTCATGCAATTTTCAATATTAATACTATAATTAATCTCCTGTTCTTTAAGCGAGCTTCATTTATAATAATCCCTACAACTTAATTGCATGTCAGGAATCTCATTAATATCTCTGTTGGCCTACCTCTGATTTCTTTGTTTTCATCGTCTGTTATCACTATTTACTGATCAATGTGGTTACTTAAACGGTGCTCCTTCCATTTCTTTTAACATAAAAAAAAAAATTAACGGAACCATGTTGGGAAAAAATTAATAACAAATTGAAGATCATATCGAAGTGCCTCTTATATTTAGGAACATGCCATATTTAAAAAATGCCTCTTGTAAAAATGAATGAAGGGAATATTTGCTATGGTTTATTACATCTTTCATCCTTATTGGCGGGTGTTTGGATATTCAATGGGTGTTGGAATTAGCTTATTTTAAGCATTTTTATATTGTATATGAGGTAAATATATGAAAAAATGTTTTATCTTTTAAATCCAAAAAATATATTTTTTTAAAAAAAATTGACTCTGGTGTTCCAAACACATTACTTGTTTTGATTTAAATTTTCATTTTATCTTCAAATATATAGATAGAGTGTTTCATAGGGGGGAATAATCTTTAACTAAAAATTAATCAAAAGTGAACGATGAACATCAATATGCATAGTGGGCAATATTACAATAATTTTGACACTTGAGTGGTGACGTTGCTCTAATAAATAGCTTGGATGGATACCCAATACTAATTCTCGTTTGAAATATTTCAGAGGCAAAATTGCCCTATGTCCTTTGTTTTTATAAACCCTAACGCATACTTTAGTTCTGATATTTAATCAAAGGAATAATGCGGAATTTTAAATTATACTGTGAAAATGGAGAGCTGTCTCTACCTTACAGCTAGCCAATCAACCCTTCAAACAAGTGCATAATTAATAAATTGCATTTGATACAACAATCAAATCCGAATCAGGGGTTTGATAACGATAGAAGGAAGCTCATGTGACAAGTCTGCATTCAAGTTGTGAGAAAGAAAATAGTATATAAAGTGCTTTGGTTTGGATTGTTAGCAATTTATTGATATGGAGGATCTTATATATATATAAATACGCCCAGCTCGATCATTCAAAGTTTGCCTCGACTTCTCCTAAACGAGTCAAGAGTTGAACTAATCAATGAATTGTGTCTATCAATAAGCATTTAATGAAAGAGAGAGAGGGAGAGGGAAGAAACAAACATTCACATTGAGCCTAGCTCCTATCTCAAGTTAGTTAATTTGTCTGGCTTTGAACTGAGAGAACCGCGAAGAAGCTCAGTTTATAATCAGTGAGAAAATTTTGTTTCTCTATAGCCATTAAAGAATATTCAACATTAATTTCCTATATCTGCCGTTAATCTAGCAATATCACTGTATCTGATATCATTAATTATCTTTTACGCGGCTCAATTGATTTACCATCCAGCTAAACACACAAACACACACACACACACACAAAATTAATGTGGAGCAAGCACATGCATGGTTAGAGTCTAGGACTTTGTGCGAATAGAAGGTTGTTTTACGAGTATATTTCACTTGATAGGGACATAATCTTCTCTAATATAATCTTAACATCACAGAATCTTCTCAAATTTTCAGTGGTTGACCCTTATCCCATGAGTAAATTATATATTGTCTTGTTTAATTAGATTATGTATAGTATTTATGTTATTTCTAGAATACTATATAAGGTTCTGAATTAATTAATTAATTTTGAACGAACCCCACACCACCACATGGTGACAAAGGATTTCTAGTGTGTGTATCTTTGAAGAAATCTGATGACCAACCACTGTTGAGAACGTGCCCCAACTGGTTTCAATTTGCATTCAAACGCTTCTCATGATGATGACCGTTGATCACTAATACCTTAACCAAAAATATACATGGACCAGCACACATCGTCATTCCGATTCAAAATATTACCCAATCATTATTCCTTTCTTTTTTTGCACATGTTACATCATATCTAAACTCACAACCTCACACTTAAAAAAACCTTAATGATAGATGTGTTTAATGTCGTTTGAGCTACAAGTCGTTGATTGAACCATTAATTTGATCACAAGCTAACAAAAATATGCAATAAATCACACTAACATATCAATACAATTTGTTTAGTGGATCAAATTCAGGAATAATTTGTTTGGGATGGTCATAGTCATTAAGTGAAGTTAGATGATGTGTTAAAAAAGGTCATAAAAAAAAAAGACACGAGAAGTCTGACATCAGAAGTCGTAGGTCTCTCTATAAATAGAGAGGCCATCAATTCATTTTGTCACAGCTCCGTTTTTTTTTCCTTCGCTTCGCTTTCCACTATTAACTTGTCTGCCGTTATATTGCTTGCTCTGTTTTCCAAATGGGAGGCAATTCCCCTTGTGCTTCATGCAAGTTGCTACGACGCCGTTGCGCCAAAGATTGCATCTTTGCTCCTTATTTCCCTTCCGATGACCCTCAAAAGTTCGCCATCGTTCACAAGGTCTTCGGCGCCAGCAACGTCGGCAAAATGTTGCAGGTAAATTACCCACCTTCCATCTTCATCTTCTTCCTCTGGCCACTTGCTTCTCTGTAAAAAAAACTGAGGAGATAGACAAAACTGATTCTTTTATGGACGCTTTCACAGGAGCTTCCAGTTCATCAGAGAGCAGACGCAGTGAGCAGCTTAGTGTATGAATCGAATGCTAGAGTTCGAGACCCAGTTTATGGCTGTGTTGGCGCCATATCTTATCTGCAGAATCAAGTTTCAGAGCTTCAAATGCAGCTCGCAGTGGCTCAGGCAGAGATCCTCTGCATCCAGATGCAGCAGGAGCCTGAAGCAGAACCAGTGATGCAAAATCCAGAACTTGACCCCAATCATCAGAGACAACCTTACTTTCTCCATGACGACCAGTACCTTAACTTTGCGTCTTCCAGCAATAATGTAATTCAGGACTCTCTTCATCAGAGAGAGAGCTTCTTTGGACACGACATGGTTTCTTAACTTGAATTATATTCCTCCCTCCCTTCGTTTTGGTTCCAAGTTATTATGTTTCCTTTTCATGAAATATATGAATATGGCTTCTGTGTAATTCTCATATGGGTCAACTCTAGCATGTGATTTAAGTACAAGTGAAGTAAATTTAGCATAATTAATTAAAGCGCTACTTTTATCATTATATTATAATGTGTTACATTTTATATATTAAGATGCAAAGCAATAGTATTCGTTTTACAAACATTCTGAGATGCTCATGAAATCACCTCCATGATATTGAAAAGGAAGAGAGAAAATCTAAAGTCTTACTTGTATTTATAAACCAACTATTTCTTACGTTTTTTTAATGCCCTGAAATGTGACTTATAGATTATGAGTTTAAAATCTGAAAACAAATTTCTTTACTTGCTAAGAATGTATACGTTTATCTCTCTCCAAACCCTAGAGAACTCGTCGGTTTATTCATTGCTGTTTGAGTTACTTTCATGGTGCGAACCATCTTAAAAAAAACTACAATATAATTATTTATCAGCGGATATAGATATAACGTCAGCAACAAGTGTGCTCAATATTCAGATGAGCTTCTTCTAGCCGGTTCACGTGGGGCAAGAGGTTGCTTATTAATTAATTAGTTTATATGATGAACAGAGAATTATATATTATATATATATATATATGAACTTCGTTTAAGTAATTGTTTTCCTGAATCCATCTCTCCAAACAATTAGATGTCCTAATCAATGGACTGTTTTAAAATGCAAAAGATAAAAACTCAATAAGCCAAAGCCGCAACAACCGACCTTCTTTGTTTTTCGGAAAAAAAAAAATTAATGTAAGCAGATAGATAGGCTAAAAAATGAGCTGAGGATTTAATAACCAGCTTTTATTTGTGGTTGAAGCAACATGTAGGTCAAACACCCACGAAACTCGCATTTGTTAATCCCTATTTTGTTGTCCTAAATATTTTGGGAAATATGTAATCAACCTTTTGATAGATTAGCGATTTTAGCGTCATGACAATGAAATTGTTGTTCATAAAATCTGATTATTCATTCGTTTCCCAATGGAGCCAAACTTAAACGTCTTGTTTGTTTGCCCTTGGTTTTTGCTTGTCTGAGGAATGAAAGTCTTTTAATCAAAATCCGCACCAGAAGGAAAAAAAATATTGATAATAATACGATGGAGGGACTGCTAGACGAATCTGATCAGAAAAGAGCTAAGAAAGAAGACAAATAAAGGTGTAATCTGATTCAAGAAACTTCGATCTGTGGGATCAAGAAAACAGAATAATGGACGGAGAGAGAAGACGGTGATTTATATAACCAAAATATATACATGATGATAACATGGCAAGGCGGTTTTTATTTTGTTATTTTGCCTGAGGACATGTATTCTCTCCAGATAAAGTAGTAGTCGTACTAAAGGTGAACACATTTCTTAAAAAGAATTCAGAATATTAATGATACCATGAGTGTGTAGTCAAAGGTACACCCCATTCCATTGGTCATGGCACAGCAATTTAAAGAGCAAGAAAAGTCAAAAAAAAAAACATATCACTGCCCATCATCATCGTCAATTTCTTGATCTCTAATGAGACAAAATTGCAGGTGATAGTGCCACAGTGAGAATCCCTCTGATATTTTAGTGGGGGTACGATCCAGAAGAAAAGATTTTGCTTTAATTTTGGGTTCAATTTTCTGTCATCAAACTAATCTTTGTCTTTCTTCTTAATTAAGTAATATTTTCCAGAACATCGCTTCCATTCTAAACAAATCCTGCTGCATCGGTGTTGAAGCTAGGTAATTGGGGTTTTCCCAAAATTTTCCACCCACAACCTTGATACCAGCATAACAGTCCATAAATAAGCATTCTCCTTTAACCAAAATTTGTGCCTTAAATGAAGAATGTTAAGAAAAACAGAAAATGGAACATATTCAAATCCCATGTACTGTTAAATGAATGTGCTCATTGCATCAGAATGAGGAACACGTATAATCTAAATTAGGAATACGAGTTATTGTTAAGTGACTATGTCAATGCCTCGCGCAGCCTTAGAATTATCCTACTTATCTTGAATATGGAGATCTCAGGAAAAAATCCCATAACAAGCAAACATTATAGACTCTGGTAATTACATGTTGTTCACTTGTGTGATTTTTTTCTTGACGATGATATTCCTCCATTGAGACCTCAGATATTGCAAAAACAAAACCCTATGACATCATTCATTTGAATGGCAATTTGATATCCAATGTCCTGGAATCTTAGAAATTAATTTAAAAGTGATTCTTTAGTCACTCACTTTTTTTTTCATTCGAATAAAGATTTCAAGTTGATAGAGCTTACATTGGGAAAGGGGAATTATTCAATTGCTTTCAGCCAGTTCAACTCTCAAAACTTGGCAAGCTCAGCCTCAGATTAGTCATAGCAATGCTCTGGATAGTTTCCACATAGAAACACCGTACTACGTAAAAGAAAAGACGATAGCATGGTTAAATTACTTTATGCTCACTGCTAAACCTGACACTCACAAAGATTAAACAAACTCAATCTAAACTAAATAATTAATACAGATTGCAGATCAAATAAGAGGCATAAATTTTGGATGGAGTTATCATTGTTGCTGATCCTTGATAGGGATTACTGGTAATGTCCCTCTCATCCAAATTGTCGCTTGATAAATGTCTGCACTTTGTAGCTCTTTCATTGTACAAGGTGTCGTTGACCTGCCCATTGGAGCCCTATCGGGAGGGGATCTTCAAAGTGATCCAAACAACATTACAAGCATCAACAACGAAAGCAAGATATATCCAAGATCCTTTCAGATCTGCCTGGAGGACCAATTGATCAATGCTATAATGTCCCATCAATATTGTGGATCTCAGATACATCCATCAGCATCATATTTTGTAGGGTTTAAAGGGCATTTTTGCCCTTGAGTACTCCTTTGAGAACAGCTGAAGGGCAAAAATGCCCTTTAACCCTATTTTGTATTTAGATGGTTAGACCCCACCAGCATCCCATGATATCCTGATCAGCATGAACGGCATGGACCTTCAAAGCTCAAAGTAATTCTTCAGTGCCTGTTAATTTAGCATACTCATCCTCATCTATAGTTCCTTTTTTCAATTTTTTCCACAGCCGATATTCTCGCATAAGCTCATCTTCATCTTCAACAGACTGCTGAGCACGTCTCTGTTTAGCTGTTTTCTTCTTTGTTACAGGGGCGGCTTTTGGAGTTTTTTTGGGTTTCTGAGGCTTCGTCTCTTTCTCTTTGGCTTCTTTCTTTGCTTGAAGGTTTTGCTTCCTTTGCTTTTCACGAGATTTATCCCTAAACAATAATGATGATTTATGCAATTAGCAAGGGCAAACAGGAGAAGAGTACCAAGTGTTTCAAGAATACGCAAAAAATAGCAAAATACACAAGCTAGTGATGAGAGTAGTTTTTATATTTCTAATTATGAAGCTTAAAATATGATTTAGAGTTTAAATCAGAATAGCACAACTACAGTAATGAAGTCTTTAGTACACAAAGGAAAGAAACGTTTTTCTTTTTGGCCCCGGGGGGGGGTGGATGCTAAAGATCATCGATCAAGTCATTTGCTTTAAAAAAATAATAAGAAGAATTAGATGATGTTAAGTAATGATGACAAGAGTATGACAGGCATTGTAAAAACATAAATTGATTTCCATCACCAGAAGCAACAAGTCATAACTGTGTTTTCTTCTGCCATACCTTGGGTATAAGGAATGGCTTTCTACTAATTAATTCTTATTCTTAATAAATTAAGTTAAATAACCTCCAACCCCTGATCCCCAAGGTCATGTTTAATGAAACAAAAAATGCTGAAATGGTGACTACAATTGATAAAAACATTACCTAAGAAGAACCAATGCTGAAGCAGACGAGGAATACAGTGTAACACAGATACTGTAACATGAGTTATACTCGTATCCGATCCAAATGTCAAATATGTATCAGACACGCTATGCCTCTATTTTTTAAGCTATATATTCATTTCATCCCCTTCAGTTGGTCCAGACTCCAGATGAGGCTTTCAGCCTCGGAAGGTTTAAAATAAGAATAGAAATTTCTCTTACCTGTACTTAATGTCCACCAAATTAATGTCTTCAACTGGCACGAAACCTTCCGTGGACAATGAATGCTGTTTTAACTCTGACATTGAAGGAAGCTGCAGTAAGCCGTATCCCATGGCCAACTTACCAATTTCAAGTTCTTTCCACCTATTAGGAAGAGTGATTACATAAGTTTGATAACAAAGACTTGTGATGATGAACAGAAACTGCTTTGTAAACAAACAATAATCACCTAAAAATATAGGAGCAGTGATGCTCTTTATAAGCACGAATATAAGAAACAAATGCCCTGAGTCCTTTCTCCATTACATCACGATCTTTTTTGGCAGCAGAACGAATCTGTAACGAGTTTTGATTTAGAATATTGGGGTCACAACGTTGAAAAATTTTAAATTGCATATATCATCATCCCATTTGTGATTTGAGAAAGACAGATATGGTAAACAATGATTAGGTTGGAGCTGACCTCAGGAACAACATCAGATGCATCATTCGAGCAACTTCTTTCTAGAAGGGGGACTCTTCTTACACGCAGGAATTCCACATAAGATTCTTCCTACTTACAAAAGCAATTGTTTTACTGCGGTAATGTAAAATAATCAAAAAAGGGTTACAACAAGTGTGTACATCCGGCCATACCTTTGGCAATAAGAAGACAATAGCATGTCCTTGTTTACCCAGCCGAGCAGTTCGCCCAACTCTATGTATGAAAACATTTGGATCCTGAGGGGGATCATACTGTACAAGACAAAATGATTTTCATTACACATTGGCTATCAATGTTAAATATCAAGAACAGCATTTGAACATCATTTGATAATTTACTTTGACAGAGATAAATAATTGTGGTTAACTAAAGAAGATAAAGAACGGTCTATGGTGAATGGAAGCATTTACACTAATGCAAATCTACCTGCACTATACAATCAACTCCAGGTATGTCAAGTCCACGTGCTGCAACATCTGTACATAGAAGTATTCCATTTGAAAGAGATGTAAATGACGCCAATGCCTTCTCCCTAGCAGCCTACAAGGCAGAGCATAATAAACAAGGAAGCACACTAAAAGTCAGAATTATAACATAGTGGATAATGAGGAGGAGAACAATGACACAGGAAATACGGAACTTTAACTATGACCAATGTAAAAGCCAATTTATACCTGCTTCATCTTTCCATGAAGAGGGATCAAGGAAAAATCTTTCAAAGCAGAAAGGCGAGGAAGGACAAGTCCCCAATAGTCAACACAGGCACAAGTCATGAAGTATCTATATTGGGATAGAAATAGTGTTAGAGTAAGATGTCTTGATCCATCATTCAAATCATATTGCTGTAAGGTACATATCTCACATTATCAGTTTTTTGGAGCGGTTCTTTATGAAGATGTCAACAAGCTGTGATGGTTTCTTTTCAGCCTCGCATTCCATGTACTGCAAACTCAAAAGGAAAGGAAGAGAATGAATTTAAAAGCATAAGATCTACATAGCATATATCAAGCATCTTCTAGCCATTCATAAAATTCATGATATGGGTTTTGGTGAGAATACAAGAGGCCAAACCCAGCGATCAGTCTTAATTGTAGCCTAGCAATCATCGTACCTCAATTTGAAGTCCTGCAGGCGTCCTTGATGAGGTTGGTTGTTGTGATGCTTCAGGGTCATTTACTGCTTTTGACTCTGCCCGGACTTCAACCCTCACAGGATTCCTCAGCCCAGCTTTAGAAAGCTCGTCAACAGCCTCCGTTTGAGTAGCAGAGAATAGACCTGTTCTGCGAAGCTTTGGTAAGGTAGATATAATGGAATTAATCTGCTTCTGGAATCCCATATCCAGTAACCTATCAGCCTCGTCTAAAATTAAAATCTGGAAGAACAAAGGTAAACCCAGTCATCTCTCTGACCAAAGTGAAGATAAAACACCTCCAATATTCGATCATTTTCATTCAAATATAACAGAAACCCAGAAACTCTTTAAGGTATGATTGACAGTGAAACATATACCTCGAGACTTCTAAAATCCAATATATCCATTCGATTCATTATGTCATACAGCCGCCCAGGTGTGCCGATCAATATGTTGGCCCCTTCTTCCTCAATTTTCCTCATATCCGCTTTTACGTCTACTCCACCAACAAGGAGCATGGACTTAACATTGGCCAAAGTTTTAATGAAAGGCTGTGCAACATGGTATATTTGGGATGACAGCTCCCTTGTGGGAGATATAATTATTCCATATACCTACAGATTAAAAGGTAGGGAAAAATCTTTAGAGGCGAAAAACAAGTTAAAACCTCCCAACCTTCCTCTCTCTGTGATTTTTCAATGCAAATGCCACAGGCTGCAATCATGGTCTTCAACAAACACAGACCGCTGTTGCTCAAATATAGGAACAAAGTAAATGGCAATGAAATTCATATTCTCAAATATTTATATTAGAAATGAGAAATCTCGAACCAAAATCAGTATTCTTAGTTTTCTCAGCTCATTTTTCTGAGAAATTTGAAGAAATCTCCATATCAACCGAATCCAAGTTATAGACATGTAAAAATATATTTTCCAGCATATCAGCAACCCAGAAAAGTGACCAGACCAATGCTTTCAATGTCTCTAAAGCCCATTTTGCAACTTGAATCAATGTTCGTTTGTTTTTATTTCCTTCTTTTTCTCAAGTGGCAATTCCGTCAGTACACATTAAAAAAAAAAAAGAATGTATACGAACCTGATGAAGCTTAGGATTGGAACAGGACCGGCGGAGAATCTCAACAAGTGGAACGACAAATGCCAGCGTCTTGCCTGAACCGGTGGCAGCGTCGACTGCCACATCCCTAAAACTGCATAGCAAAGGTATTGTAGCGGCTTGAACCGGCGTGCAGAGCTTGAAGCCAGAGTCTGACAGGGCTTCAAGAACCGGTTCAGAAAGTGGCGGGTTCAGCTCAGAAAATCGCGTTCTTGTCAATGCTTTGTTAGGAAATTCAGAGTCCATGGCTTCAATTCAAAGCTCTCCGGCGCTCCCCACCGGTTCAGAAAGTTGGGGACTGATCCTGATGTCGTTGCCTTCGGTTGATTTTGTTGCTCTCTTGTGCGCGCTAGGGTTTTCAAAATTAAACCTTTTTCCTACTACCAAATAAATAAAGATTTGTTTGAAATCGTGAACATTTAAAAGTAACTTTTAAATTATAATTTATAGCGTATAAAATAAAATGAGTATATGAAAAAAAAATTATTTTAATTTACATAAATATAATTATAATAAACCGCTTGAAATAGACACTTAAACTATATCAAAACTCTATGTTTCTTCTTCTTTCATTGGTTATCAATTAAGATATACAAGAAACTCAACCATTTCAATTACCAAGAGGGCAAACAATGGGTTGGCATATGAGTTTTTATGTTTCAAAATGATGTAATGCTCATTGGGGGGAGTAATGGGCAAGCAAGGCTACCCTGTGGGGTAACCTGTGCCCCACTGTGAAGGGTTTCACAATTACAAGGTAGCCTATACCCATGGTCAAACCCATTTTGACCTGTAGGTATGAGCTAAAACAAGTAGGTTGGTACGGGTTTCGGGTAGCCTTTACTAGCAGCACAATTTTTTTTTAAACCTAGACAATTGCAGTTTGCTGTGGAATGGGCTTACACAGCCAAAAGAGGATAGGGACCATTATGAGTTAAGATGCTAGGGATAGGGAATTGATCACATGATTCGGAGAGGAAAAGATAATATCAAAGTTTAAATATCAAGCTGAAATATCAAGCCAGCATTTCAAATTACTAAATACTCATTTCTTTGTCAAACTAAATCAAACATGTCCTGAAAAACAATAATACACCCTAGCCATTATAAATGGAAATATGGAATTATCAGAGCTTTGGAGCAATTATGCTCAAAAAACCTCATTTAGTGGCCATAATTGGAGACTGATCTAAAACATGGTCTTTAAAATCTTAGACAAATTCACAAGTTATAACACGATGGGGTTCAACAAACATGGTCTTTAAAATCAACAATCAAAACAAAAACCAAGCCCAAGGCTATATCAACAAATTCACAAACTCAAAGAGGGACTAAAAAAAAACAGATGCAGAGTGGGACAATGCACGATGGGGTTCAAGTTTAACATGTTTGATTGAATCCGTTATGGTAAAAATCAAGTGATACCCATAATCCATATTTCGAGTTATAACATTATGGTCTCATTCTCAACTCTCAACCTCCGCCCATCTCTTCTTTTCTACATAGAGAGCCTCTCCTTCATTAGAGGCTGCTTAAAAAAACAAAATAAAAAAACCATCCCTCTCAACTGCTACGAAATTGCTCTCTAAAGTGTTACGTAACAACTATAAATTCTAGAATCAACAATTTCACAATGTGACGAAGAACCTACAATAGAGCGAAAGATAGACGGAGCAAAGGATGCCACTGGAGAATTGGACGGAGTGACCCTATGAGCTATGACTAGTCGACGAGTGCGAGCAGCGAGGTTCTAGGCTTCTAGCAGAGGGACGACAAATGTACGATACTGATGACTGGAGGATGCGAGTCTCGACTTTCAACGCAATGATGACGAGTGGAGCTGTCAGCGGTGGAGCCTAGAGGCTTGCAGGCTGTGAAGACTGGTAGGGTTTGCATGCTCTTAGACGTGTAGGGGGTGTTTGAATTACCTTATATAAGTGATTTTACACAATCAGAGATAAGTATGTGAGGGAAGTTCTGTCTTAGCTTACGTTAAAATGATTTTAGAAGTGGCTGACAAATACTCATGTGATGTTACCAGACGTGAATCTAAAGGCTAGAATGAATAAGTTAGCTCTTTGCAATAAGGGGTTTTTATAGGACAAATGCCAACGATTTTTTTTAAGGGTTGATAAGGTTTTCCTATTGGCTAGGGACATGGGCGGGCTAGGAAGTAGTGGTGAGAAAAATCCAAAAATAGTTTAAGGACTGGATCACGAGGTAGTATTGGGGCCATGTGTCAATTGTTTTTTAATAAACTTAGTTATAGAAGGCGCCGTCACAAATATGCCCGACTAATGACATACCATTTAGAGAAGGCCCAGCAATAGATTTATAGGTGCATTTTTTTTCCTAGAAACCCAAATGTGCACCAAGTTGATGTTTTCTCTTTTCTGAATTTGGTTTTGTAGCCATCAGTATATTATTTAACAGTCTCTGTGTTTTATGCCAAGTTAATTCATAATTAACCTCTGTCCCTTGCTTGTTTGGAGCATAGCTTTGCGATGCAGAGATTTCTAATCGTCTCCTTCCAGGACATTTTGTCCTTACTTTTGCTATTGTTTATTATGCATGGTGACAAACATCCTTAGATTAAAATCGGCCAATCTTTACTATCATACCTTATTATTATTATTATTATTATTATTTTGGTTTACAGAGTGTGAAGTGAAACTTCATCCTGCAGAAGTGTCCGTGATCATTTTAGTTGTGAATTGTCAAGAGCTCACTAGGTCTTGTGTGCACTGACAGGTATAGGATACGCTGGACTCACAATAAGCAAACTAGAGGCAGTTTATTTTTCTGTTGCATATATACGAAAAGCGAGTCGATTGGCGGGGATAAAAGGGTAAATCCCTTAAAGTTTGAATCTTTTTTTTTTTGGTATAATTAAAGTTTGAATCTTTATTGCAATGTGTTAGATAGTACCTCAAATATGATTGTTTCTAATAAAAGAATATATGTAAAAAGTTTAATCCTATTTTTCACTGCTCACGCCGTCACCCCGTTTTGTGACTTTGCTTTCTTTCTAAGCACATATATTCACCCTTAATAGAGGCAATTTTATTTAAAGTAATATAGAACACCAAAAATGTGTGCCTCTTGGCCGAATCCAAGTCTTCATTTGTCACATTGCCATGGACCATCCTCTTTCATTATGCCCAGCTTTGATGGACAAAATGTTTTATTTAATGAATACATATATCTTTTCATTGAAGGTAATTATATTTAAAACATTATCACATATTAAATATAGGTATATCTTTCAATAAATATTCAACTTTTGATCTGTCAGAGATACACCCCTTTCAATAGCTGACAAAATGTTAAATCCTCTTACCAAGTCTCTAATTATAACATAAGGGCATGGGCCTGTTATCAAATCCCTCAATCCATGAGAGTGATTTGGGTTGGAACCTCTGTTGGGTCCAAATCGACTTAACTTTTCCGATTAATATATCGAGTGACCTAAAAGCTATACGTGTTGACGGATGAGTGATCAAATAGATCGACTCCTCAAATTCCCCAGCAGCGCATATAACTGGTGTGACAGGCCAACTGACAGATGGATGCAAGTAACAATATATAAATGAACATAGATTGCTTCCAAATTTAACTCAAACATAAGCAGTTAATAAATGGAGTTAATCACATGATTAGTTGGGGAGAAAAATCATTAATTTATTGGAATTTGGTTGATCAATCACGGTCCAACCTGAATATTCGTCCAGCACAATATCACTGAAGTCCACATGAGTAAGTTGCAATTGAAAACCTCGATACCACCTAATTGCTGTCACGCACCTAAACTCCAAACCCTTTCATTTGTTTTTTTTTATTATTATTCTAAACGTTCATATATGTCCTGCTTTTTTTGTTTGTTTACTTTTGGCACAACCCGTTTGATTCACGGAGTTCATAGGAATGCAATGGAATGTAATTAATGGGAATGTAATGATGATTACATAGTATTTATTTGGTATGTTATTAAAGAATCATGAAATATAATTTATATTTTATTTATAAAAAATAAAAAAAATGTGAAATAAACTTTTTAACTTTATCAAGACAAAAAATAAATGATATAAATGTATAAATATTTATTTATGAAATATACACGTACCCATATGTTAATTCATACAAATTGTAATCCGGATTACATAGCAAAAGCTATGTAATGGGGATAACCTGATTTGATGTAATCCATTGTAATTAGGATTACATTTGATTGTATTACCATACCAACCAAATAATGTAATCAATGGAATGCATTAGAATTACATGTAATATTCTTTCGTGTAATTGAATCAAACGGGCTATGAGTGTTTCCTGAGGAATTTTATATGTTGGTTTTTAGAAAAGGAAGTGAGCAAGTCAGAGAGGGTGCACTCATACTTAGGCTTTTTAATTATTTTGTTTTTGTATATATAAAACTTGAAATCTAAAATTTTTATTCAAAGGGAGAGGAGGCTGGGAACATTAAACTAAATCACTTAATCGATTGCCTTGAAAATGTGAAATTAGAGTAGAACATCCTCGAATTTGACGTTAATTAACCCCACGTTCTCATCAACAACCTTCCTTTCCAGGTTGGATAATCATGTACTGTCAGTCAATTTTGTTTTATTTGTTTTCATATTATTTTATTTTTAAAATTGTTAAATTCTCAATTCTCCCCGGCATGACAGATAGATTATTCCCATACCAATGGGTGGAGATGCAGAAGAATGCCTGAATGTAGTGTAACATGTTTGCCCAGTTCTAAATAATTTAAATACCCATTTCAATTGGTTGATGAGTTTGAACGTACCGTCATCTAAATAATAATTCCCATACATTTTCAATATGAAACTTTTTCATTCAAAAACTAGTGTGTGTATAAATGTCAATGCGGACGAATTTTTTTTTTTGGTTCAAAATACTTTTGGATACATTAACATAGGGCAATATTATTCTTTACTGCTGAGAATATTTAATGGTAGTTTTTTGAACGAGGAGTCACAACTTGTTAGGGTTTGAAACTTTTTAAGACAATATTGATATATAAAAACTTTCAGACAACATTATCCTGAGGAAAACACTCAAGGCATATTTAAACATTAACTCTAAAAAACTTTACTTTGCGGTAGGGTCGATTTGGCTAATTATTATATAACATGCATCTAACTACCTCAATTATATATGTCCACGTTCATACACGATGCAAGGAAATCATTATCTATTTGTTATGATCATTTCATGAGACTAATTACATGATAGGATTATAAATCATTGACAAGCATGTTAATATTGAGAAATATTTAGATATTTCCATAGTGTTAAAAGGAAATATTTCAACTATCTTTTTTTTTTTAATTTAACAAATGTCTATTATAAAGATTTATGAAGAGAAAATATTTAAAAATAATTTATGGGATGTAATATAAAAAAAATTGAAATATTTTTGTAAAAAATAACATGAATGCTTTAGTACTCTAGGAGTATGCAATGATTGCTTCTTAATACTTGAATTTCATTAAAATTAATTCATCCTATCACCGTAACCCCATTAATCGTCTCATTAAATTTAGAACATGGGGAAGCAGGTCCAACATCCAAACGTACAGAATTAATCGCATTATTCATGAATTCACACATATTATATAATTAAGATCAATAACATTTTAAAGGTGCAAAAAAGAAAAGCCAAGCACGCCATTTTTTTTTTTTTGCCAAGCACTCCATTATTGTCACTTTAGATTAGATGACAGAAGAAAAATGATCCTATAAAATACTAAAACACTACCTAATACTAAGAGTAAGTACAACCCATGGAGAGGAACTGATCGTAGAAGGCATACGGCGGAAATGAACAATTTAGGGCCACTGGGCTAACATTAATTGAGACAAGAACGAGAGATGAGAAAGAATCCGATAACCCTGAAGAGGCTTGGGGCCTATATGCAAATGAAGCGACCGTTTTCTCGCTCCTCTCGTCTCTCTCCACTTCTCATCACCCTATTAGCTTTCATCCTCTTCGTCTCCGTCCTCTATGGCCACAACCTCCTCTTCATCTCTCATCAACACCCCCACTTCTCCGGCGATTCCCACTTCAATTCAACCCCCAATGCTGTTCATCATCCTCCTGAGATATCATCGGAAAAGGTTGTAAGCCGACAGCAGAAGGCGGTGCCGTTCGCCGTCGGGAGGACGGAGGAGGGTTGCGACGTGTTCAGAGGGAGGTGGGTGCGGGACGAGGCGGGGAGGCCGCCTTACGAGGAATCGGAGTGTCCGTACATACAGCCGCAGCTGACGTGTCAGGAGCATGGGCGGCCGGAGAAGGAGTACCAGCACTGGAGATGGCAGCCACACGGTTGCGATCTTCCCAAGTAAGTGTCCCCATCGAAACCCTTTTCATGCTTTT
>QFDD01001806.1:0-18607 GCA_006871305.1 Vachellia collinsii | reverse complement strand
GTGTATATATATATAGAAACTTAATAATAAAAGTTTTCAAACTATATCGAACAAATATATAGAATACGAACGATATTTTAAGATGAATAGTTGATAGTATTGTTCTTTTAAAGTTTAGGATTTTGTTGTATATTCTGGAATCAATATATTATACAAAGCTAACAATAACTGAATTATTTATGAAGTATAAGAAATATCAATTCAAAATAATTTGACTACAAAATTATAAATTAATTGATGAGAAAATAAAATCATCAGGGTTACATTACTCGGTTAAAGTATCGTCCAAATTAGCTTCAGAAGAACGAAAAACATTGCTTAGGCATAGACTAAAAACACTAGTAAGCTCTCTCTCTCTCTCTCTCTCTCTCTCTCTCTCTCTCTCTCTCTCTCACAGACACACACACACACACACACACTCACACAAAATTACTTCTGTACTATATATACCGAAGCTGAGTCTGAAGATTTGTTTGTTAATGGTATTGAAGGTTCCATGGGATCATGCATGAGTTGCAGGCGATGTGTGCTAGCTTCTTCATGTCAGATTATATTCATTTCACTGGTTGGATCGATAGACTCACAGGATTAACGGATCGTCTCAAGAAGAATTTCAAAGAATTGGATGAATTTTACCAAGAAGTGATCGATGCACATCTTGATCCTCAAAGGCCTAAACCACGAAAAGAAGAAGAAGATATAATTGATGTATTCCTTCGCCTCAAGAGTGAGGGATGCTTCTCCGTAGATCTCACTTTTGATCATATCAAAGCTTTACTCATGGTACGACCTTCCCTTTTCAACTATTTTTTTAAAAAAATCTGGAAATCATTATAACAATAACTATATAACTATTTAAGGTTGATATGATTGAATTGAGTAAAGATCGATTGTAAATGTTAAAGTTGAGATTTTGCTTCATACATTTGTGTAAATGTTAGATGAAAGGACAATATATAGATAATAATAGGTATTTTAAGAAATGTTTTATAGCATTTTATGCACAAATATTCTCAGCCGAATTTGGTCTACCCTTCTTTTATTATACAAAATTCAAATGTTTGTGAAAAACTTATTGAAATATCCCTATTGTAAAATTTATTATCTACAGGTATCTAAGGATTCAAGTTCTTGAGCAGATGCAATTCATTTTTAAGTATATGCAAGTCTTTTTCAGCTGTGTACAATATATCTTCATCTATATACAAATATCTTTTGCTTTTCATATATTTTAAGCTATGTTGCATATAGCTAAAGAAAAGTTGCACCTATTGAAGATAGGTTGCACTTGGGTCCATAAACAATTAAATTTTAGGTATTTTTATATAGTAAATTTTGCAATGTGGAAATATATTTTTCTCCTAATTTCCCAACGGTTTTTTACTAGAGATATTTTCTTCGATGAAATGGTGGCATTTATTCCCCCCCTTCTTATCATAATAAGACAAGATACACACATACATGCAGGATTTTCTTGCAGGAGGAATAGATACATCCTCAGCAATATTAGTTTGGGCTATGACCCAACTAATGAAGAATCCGAGAATGATGCAGAAACTTCAAGAAGAGGTAAGGAAGCTATATGGCCAGAAAGGTTTCATAGAGGAAGGCGACATTCAAAAGCTCACTTATATGAAGGCTGTGGTAAAAGAAACAATGAGACTGTACCCACCAGCACCATTACTTGTACCAAAAGAAACAACTCAGAAATGCATTATACAAGGCTTTGAAATTCCAGCCAACACATTAGTGTTTGTGAATGTATGGGCTATTCACAGAGATCCTGACGCTTGGAAGGACCCAGAAGAGTTCTATCCAGAGAGATTCTTGGATAGTGACATAGATTTCAAGGGACAAGATATGGAGTTCATCCCATTTGGAGCAGGCAGAAGAATTTGCCCAGGTCGACTAATGGGAGCTACCGCAGTGGAGCTTATACTAGCCAATCTTGTTTATTCATTTGACTGGGAAATGCCTCAAGGGACTACAAGGGAAGACATAGACTTTGAGGTATTGACTGGAATTGTTACTCACAAGAAAAATCCTCTTTTCCTTGTTCCCAAGAACTATTTGCCAGTTCATGAAAAGCTGGTTGAATAATAGTTTCGGCCATGACTAGATATGATTCTCTTGGTGTAATTTTGAATATTAGTTTAAGCATACATGTGTTTGTATCATTATGATGTAAAGAACCATACGTCAATATGCTTTTTTATGGCCTTGTCATCTAATAAATATCAAGAAATCTTAATGTGTTTTTGCTATGTCAATGATTGTCTTGTGTGAAATGTAGAATGTGATTTTCCGAAAATTTTAAAACTTTTTAAATAACTTTTATATAAAGTTGTTTTTCTGAAAAATCCACTGAGCCAAGTTTGATCCTAGGATCTGTGAGTTATGGGCCCACCACGCTGTCGCTGTGCAATTGCTTTTTGTCTCATATTATTATATACATAATTTATATAATCACATATACATGAGCATTTAAGCCATCCAAGCTTTTATCAAAATAAATCCTTAACTAATTTAAAATCAAAATTATATGTAAAGAGGGTTTCTACCATCTTCTTCATAATCCTTCATTCTCACTTTCTGTGCCTCTTTAGTCACCATTTCCTTGCCTTTTAAGCTATCTGCTTTAGCTGTAAATTGTGGAAAGGGAGGGTGAGATTTGAAAATCTCCGTAGAAATCACAGTTTATCAAATAGTTATATATAAAATTCACAATTATACAAAATCAAGTTACATGTTCATACATATATCATTTCACATAACACCCTATACCCTTGGAGGGTTTACATAACACCCTTGCACCTTCGAAGGGGGCCTAGGGGAAAAACCTTCCCAAGGGATTTCATCACATCATGCATAACACATATGGCACAAACAAACATGAGGAATTAAATCTATAAGAATAAGATAAAGAGGGTTTCTACATGTCTCCCTTCGTTTACCCTTACCTTCTTCGACAAATCCATTTTCCAGCCTTCCTTGGAATGCTCAGCCAGATGTCAAATCCTAAAAACATATACTAGACTGTTTCGTTAATTATACGTTTATCAAGCTTTATTAAGCTCATCTTTCTTTTCTAACCCCATTTCTACCCCTTTACATTATTTATCTTTCTTAACATTTGGATTTTTCAATAACTCTAAAAAAATCATATCTTACTTCATATAATTCCAAAGGCAATGGTTCAAGCTTCTATTTGAAGCTCTCATTATTCTCTTTCAAGGGGAATTATCATTCGCAGATTATAATTAACACATATTCTTAAATTAATGCTCAAAAGTTGCTACTTGTTAAGCAATTTCTTTAATTTTCCATATTTAAGAACCAAATTTCATTAGTTCATAACTTACAATATACTTGTCCAAATAATGTATTATTGTACTCATTTTAAAACTTGTTATGAATACTATTTACTTACCAAATTTCATGGTCAACAAAAACCGTTTGACTATTTAAAAATATGTTCAAAGTCAACTGCTCTATCAGAAAATATACCATTTTCCAGTTTTCTGAACCAATTTGAAAAATTCATAACTCACACTCCAATAATCCAAATAATGTGTTCAATGACTTATTTCAAAGCTTGATATGCATATTAAATGATCCCAAAATATTAAGAACAGAAGATATCATTAGGTCTGGTTTTAGCTCAGATAAAATAGAAGACTCAAAGCTTAAATCCTTAATCCAACAATAAATTCTCAATTCCAATTAATAAAGTATATATGTGTATATATATCTAAGAACCCCAAAATATCCTTAATCACTTTAATCCTTTGAATTATGATTCCCAACTCACAGAGCATACATACATACATACATATATATATATAGTCTTTGATTAAATCAAAACTTCCACATTGCTCAGCTTCCCAAGAAACATAAAGGATTTACTCACAACTAAACATTTGTGCATTCCAATCCAACAACCTCAGCAGAAAACGCACACCAAAACCACAACTCCTGTTCAGTTATCCTCTTTATTAAACCTTAAAACTTATTTAACATTCAAGCTTTGGTCTCAGACTACCAAGAACCGAAATCCCTGTTCTCAATTCATCCATATCAACAGCTTGCAGCAACACAAATACCGAATGAAAAGGAAAAATCACCACGCATGCTCTGCACGCCCTTTCACAGTCCCATAAGCTCATTTTAACATATCAAAACGTTTGCTATTTCTCTTTAACCAATAACACCGAGAGCCCCCATTTTCTTTTAGCAGCAAAGAAAAATAAAACGAACATGCATGCTTTAATTAATGCCTATTACACTCCTTAGCCACCGAAATTCAGCTCAAATCTAAGGAGTTATGCATTTAAGACCACAAACGAATCACTGTGCACCAAAGCAGAAATCCATGATTCAGAGCTTTAGTGATCAAAATATTTTACATGCATCACTTGATTTCCAACTTCCAGTAACTTATAAACACTCTAATTAACTTTAATCAAGAGTAATCTCCATTTCTCAGTCAAAAATTGAAGAAGAATATCAGCATAAATCACATGCACAGCGAACGCATAAGCGGAGACCTCGGCTTGAATAAGAATCAACATACACGACTTGAATCAACCCACAGAGCTTAAATCTTACACTTACGGAGGGTTAATCGGTGAAATTTCTTTAATGCTTCTGATTTATGAACTGTTCGAAGCTCAAACACACCCCCAAAAATGGATTTCAGAGACGGAAATGAAGAAGCCAAGCTCACCAGAGTAAGAAACCGTAATTGCATGCGTTCTCCAGCAACTATTCCGGTGAGTTCGACAATCCCGATGGCGAGCTCTCCTTCTCTCGCTGTCTCTCGCTCTCTCCGTCTGTTAGCTGTCTCTCTGCTCATGGTCGACGGAAATGTAATGAATGAGTGGGGAAGCTGATGCCTCTGCCCCACGTGTGGCATGGGGGTGGTTTATTTGCCCTCCCACGCATTTTCCAGGGACCTCAAAATTTAACCCTTAATATAATTATTACTATAAATTTTGAATAATTTTATTTATTTTTTTTAATTTTTTAAAAATATTTTTAGCCCAACAATTTATTTATATTCATCTAAAAATCTTGTAATTGACTTCTCAAAACCTCAATTACTTTTCAAATAACATTGGTCAAAATTTGGAATGTTACAGTATATGTGTAGAGAGAGATTATAAAAGGATTTCATGCTAGTAATTTATTAATTTTAACTGTGCCTTTTTAAATATTATTCTTAATGCTTATCAATCTAGTAAATGTTAAGTAAATGGGAATCAGTTAAAAACTACTCTTTTAAAATTCATTGGAAAGCAATTTGGTCATTAGCCACTTTACAAATTAAAATTTTGTTCCACAATATTCGAGACTTTTTAATGGAAAGAGGAACATGATACGCATATAATAATTGTATCAAAATAAAAAAACGTAGCATTAATTACAAGCATAATTTAAAAAACATAATAGACTTGCAAATTTTGAATTTAGATTCCAAATATTATTCCATGATTATAAAGTTAAAAACTTCTTATAGTCCTTGCAAAATGTGTTTTATGGGGAAAAATTATTAAATTAGATCTAAGTGAGCCAGTGTCATGCGGCCTTGAGCTTGTTTGATTCCGTCTTTCAAAATCACTTTTACGTAAGTCAATATAAAAACTCATTTCACATAATTACTTCGGATTGCGTAAATCATTTTTCAAAAGCTAATCCCGAACAAGCTCCTTATCTTTTCTCATTCTCCATATGCCTTGCATGAGATCCAAGAACAACCTGTGTTATTAACAACTTTTTGAATTGTACGGTTTGTTAGAATTTTTCAGTTTATTAATATGAAGTTATAGATTATTCTAGAAATTCAGAAATCCTCTTTCAATTTCTCCATGGAGGTGGGGAAAGAAAAAGAAAAATGATAGTACAGCGGGTTACCTATAATAGTCCAACTCTATTGTGCTTAATTATCAGTCTACATGACCTCTAATTAAGGGCATATGAAGATTTAATAGCCTAGTGCTTGTGATTATGTCCCCAAATGTGAACAAGGATCAAACAGATCAATAAAGTAGGTGTTGCCATATATATGTTTAATTTTCCCAATTTTGCCCATGCAATGCAAGTTCTCTTGTATAAGAATTTAGTACTTATATTTAATTTTGGCAGAAGTGTAAAGTTATCCAAGAGCTTTTATCAAAATGCGCCCAACACCATATGATTTTCAAAGATGTAAAAGTTCTCATAAATTTTTTAAATGAGAGCAAAAATACTCTCAATGTTAATCTTGTTAACGTTGACATAGATGATGACTCGACTAATTTTAATCCTAACCAATAATAATAATGGAGGGAAGAAGAAAATCATCTATCAGCTCACACTGCAAGGTGAACTATAATAAGCCCACAGATGGAAACTTTTGAGGGAGTAGGGGATCCAATATCATTTTAGTGGCACATGTGGATCATTTTCTTTTTTATTTTGTTTCCTCTCCATTACTAGGCTAGAATGCCAACTTACGTGTTAGCATTTTCTGTCAAACTAACCACGTAACAACGATTGATCATTATGGTATGTTTGCTCTTTTTTTAAACGCTTGAGTGCTTTTGTACCTCTATAAAACATAGTGTTTGATGCAATTTGGATATTTTTGTATATTTATCCTTTTATTTTTATAAAAACTTTGTATTTAATTTTTCCCATATTAGATTTATCTCCCTTAAACTTTTAGTTTTCAGATAATATATTTTTTAACTCTGAGGTCCTTGTTTTATAATACAGGGGTCTATTATGTTGTATTTTTAATTTAATTTATGTATTTTTTTCATGAAAAAAAAGTAGTGTAAATATATATCTTCTCTATACTTAAAATGGATATAGAGCCCACTTTAGTAAATAATGCATAATTTGTAAAAAAAATATTTTGATCAAAATATCAGTGATAAGACCACACATGCAGCTGAATATTCTTTCTATATTGAATATTTTTTTATACATTTTATACCAATGTGTCTTTCTAATTGAGATTTGATTTGAACAATTTTTAGAATACGAAACCACTTTTGTATTGCATCTGAATCCAAGAAATTTAAAACTTTGGATAAGGACGAATTGCAAAGTTTTGTATTATTCTTGAAGAGTTCTCAAGCTTAAATGACTATTCGGATATCGATAGTCTCATTTTCTCGTCAAATAAAAAGTATAATGAGTCTAATTAAAATCGTAAACTAACCAAAAGATTAGATAATGCATGCATTGCTTATAAAATATTACTAACAACACTGTAATGGTTGCACCGCAAAACATAAGCAAACAAAGCTTTGCAAGATTAAAATATCTTCAATATTGTTTTAGATGAAGTATGTTAGGAAATAAATCAAATGGGTTAGGCTCATTATCTATCAAGAGTAAAATGTTAAAATTACTTGATTACATAATATTATATGTGATTTGCAGGTCGAAAAATCTTGAATAGTGATATAAGCTGGGTTGATAAATTATTAAATTATATTCTCAGTATAAAAGTTAGATAATTATTTGTGGATATTAAGAAAACTAGTTATTTATAATAAATTTGTATTAATTTTTCTAAAATACATTCTCTAATTATGTGCATTGAACTATCTTTTGAACAAAATCCCTTTAATATATAAAACAAATAAGGAAATTTTAAAAAAACATACCCTCTTGGGTCTTTAATATAATATTTAAATAACTAATTTGAGAATAATAAAGAAATTAGTTAAGTTAGTTGTTTATAATAAAGTGGTGTTAACTTTTCAAAAATATCCTTACTAATCATATGCATTGGAATTACCTCTTCTATGGAATCCTTTAACATATACAATTGATACTTTATGGATATCATTATAGATTTGGGAAATAAAATGGATTGGAGTCTTATATATAGGATTAAAGTGAATCCCTATGTCCTATATTAAAAACCAGAGAGAGTATAATTTTGGAAGATAAAATGAATTGAAATATTATATTTAAATTAAATTAAGTTTTTTTGTAGTGTTCTTTGGTCTTGTGACAAAGTAAAATGAAAATGTTTTGTTTTATCCTATTTATAACCCACGTCATTAATTTTTTATATGAATCTTTAATTTTAGTTTTCATTTATTATGTTTTAACTTTATTATCATGTATCATAGTACATATTAAATAGGAGTAAAATTAAAAAGTTAATAAATTTTAAGGCAGAGTTAATGAAGAATCTGCAGCAGATCGATGTCGACGGCAAAAAACATAGAAGAGAATACGAGACTGATGAAGAAGGTATGCCAGAAAGAGGGAAGAGGGGTAATAGAGGAAAAGGCATTTTCATTTTTTTTTAAGAAAACATTAGCTAAATAAATATGGGAAGAACAACATGTGAATTAAAATTATTTGAGGTGGAGGATATTTATTGGGTGGAATACAAATGAGGTGGCATTCCAAGAGTATCCAAGTATTTTTCATGCTTTAAAGTCTATATTTCACTCTTTTGAGAGTTATTTAGAGCATTCTATTCTCATTAACTAGGTTTGCTAATTGTAAACAGGGCTGCTCATGAGTTCCAGCAAATCCATGATAAGCATGTATACTTGAATCGTGGACTTTTACAAGTTTACTTTTATTGATAAATAGCTATTTAAATATATTAAAAATTCAAATAAATGAAATTAAATCCATTGTTATCCAGAGTTTATTATATTCAACAAAAAATTCTATGAAATTCATATGTAAAGACACTAATCATAATTAAATTTAAAAAATTAGCAAGAGTTTAATTAGGAACAAGTTGACACGATTTTCTTAGTTAGAAACATAAGAACGGTATATTTGATGTGTAAACTTCTGACTTTAGTTGAATTTGTAATTATCACGAGTTTAAGAGTAAATTGACACATTAATTTGTAAGGTAAAAATACAAAAACGATAAACTGAGAGATTCAACTCGCGGGTTTAATAACAATAACTGTGAGGGTTGATCCTAGAAATTAAATCTAAGTAAATCTTATGGTTATATTATGATTTTGAAAAATATTATATTTTAAACTTGCTTGAGTTTAATGAGAGAGAAATATCTCATAAGGACTCTTATAACGGAATGTAATTAACTCAAGTTGAGCTAAACCATATAATGTGTTTTTCTCTTTCATCTTCTTCAAATCTCTTTCTAAAGTTCATTCTTTTCATTGCTCTGTTTTCTCATTGCTTTTACATCAGAAAAATGTTCTGTAAAAGATTTTAGAAAACACCCAACCCCATCAATTAATACTGCTATAACAATAATCATTTAATAAATATTTTATTTATATCAAAATTAATACTCGTAATCATTTTTTAGTGTCATCCGTGATAATCTGTTTCTTTTCTTTCTACATCGTTCCTTCTTTTCACAAATAAATAAAAAAAGGCATTACATTTGTGTTAAATGATGGCTAGACTATATTACTTAATCAATCTTCTATATGATTTGATCATAGATACTTCATGCTCTTAACAAAAATAAATTTGACAAACATTAATAGATCTCATCATTTCCATAAGCAACCATAAAGTTTATTACATTAAATATACGACATTGATCTTAATCAAAGATGAATCTGAGAAATGTTGGTATTATTATTGGATTGAACAAGACCAAAAGGATTAAGTCTTGATTGCGATTGATAAGGGTTATTCCAATTAAAGCATCCACCAAATAAGAGACAAGGACCGCTTTCATATATATGCCAAGTACACACATGGCAATCATCTCGTTTCTGTACGTATATGTCAAAGTAATGACGAACATCAGATTATGGGCACCAAAAACTACAAAAATACAACGTTCTGTGCCGAAAGGATCCATGGCGAAACTGAATCGAAACATTTCATCATATTTGAGATAACGATTTCCAAGATCATGATGCTTATCTTTGCAATGGAAAGTTAGATACTGATTCTTTGGTAATTTATTAAAGATTTGTACTGTTTTACAAATGTAGGACGACTCACCATGATCACCTGCAGCTTTCAACGATGCAACAGCTACGACTGATAGCAGAATCATAGATTTCATATTTGGAGCCAAATATAGCTTTCTCGACTATTAATAAGTGATGGAGGACAGAGAAGGGGAAAGGGAGAAAGGGAGAGAGGGAGAGAGGAGAAGGAGAGAAAAGAGACGAAGGAGAACAGTAAGGAGGGAGAAATTGGATGAAAAGAAAGGGGGCAAATATAGCAATACTTAATATTATTCAATCCATAAGGCTTCATAAGGCATAAAATGAAAATAACTTGAGGTACTATTTAAAAGACTCAACATAATTCTAAAAATTAATGATAAAATATTCTAAAATGCTATTCCATTAAATGGAATTGATGATGAAACATTCTATAAAGCTAAAATTAAATGTGATCGACAATTAATGATAAATATAACAATCAAATCAACATAATAAGTTCATATGTTCAATTCAAATAAAAGCAAGAGTATTAAGTATGGTCAGAATTATTTATTACATTCATAGGAAAATCTTTAATGGTATTAAATAATGTGACAATATGCCATTAACGCCTTAAGATATGGGCATCTTTTTTGCATTAATCACTATACACTACTTGTGGTCATTTTCACAGGGTATTTTCAACTAATTTATATAAACCATAAAAATAATAGTTAACTGGTTGAATTTTTCTTAATCAATAAAATTTTTCAACTTTACCCTTGTCAATTTAATGAGATCTTGAAGGAGTCAGAATTGAGGATGAATTACAAGGAGAAAATTGATAAATAAACAATTAATAACTCTTCAAGTGACTCATTAGGACAACCAAATCCTTCAAAAGGGTGCTATATATTAGGGACAAGATGGAGTAGGGTTTTAGTCCCACAAGTCCTTCCTATCTATATTAATTTTAAGGCACCTTCTAAATGAGATATATAGTCATTATTATAAGTCATTTGATAGGATATTAGTTAAACTTTTCCAAAATTATCTCTATTTAAAGTTATTAACTATGAGGGAGAATGTAATGCAAATATGAAAATTTTCATTTAAACATAGGCAAAATCATAAATTTATTTCATCTTAAGAAAAAGTTAATGACTTAACTACTACTTCTTGATTTTGATGATATCGTTAAAAATACCTTATAATAGATACTAGAAGGAATAATACATATTTAGTGACAAGCATGAGTGGGGTCTTGTTTCTGTTGCAAGTGCACGGGTCGTGATAAATAGTAAATTGATAAAAAAAAAAAAGCATCGTTCTCGAGGATTTAGTTCCAAAAGGCTGCTAAATATTGATTATCAATCACACTTTCACCTAATGAGTGACACAAATATCAAGAATGAAGGGAACTTATTTTTAAAATTAGAAAAACAAGTTCTTCATGTACTTCAAGGATATAAAATGGGACCTAGGATTATTTATCCCCTGCTATTTTAATAGCCCTCATTCAACTCCCCTCTATATTTTCTTATTAATTTACCTATAAGCTCTCTTTCAAATGTCCAAATAGGTGTTTAGTTTAATTAATATTTTAATTATTTAATTAAACCCCGATTTTCATTGCAAAACCCTATTTTGACTATATGTGAGATTAATGAGTATATATCTCTCATTAGCAAAACCATATGTTCAACTTACAAATTTGAAGTTCTCACACAATTAAACTCAAGTTATGCACTCAACCTAGCTCTCTTAATCATCAATCAAGTGAGCCAACAATGCTATTGGTGGCCAATCAACAAGAAGCATTAAGCATTGAGTAAAATCAACATGATCATTTTGTTAATCACAAATATAAAAGGGAAATGAGTACTTAATCCATATATACAAGAATTCAAAATAATCCTATAATCAAAGCTTTAGCTACACATGTTCTTAAAACCCATGAGAAAATATATATAAACCAGCATAATCATGGAACATAGTAAAGGAATGGAAGATGGAGAATAAAACTAAGTGGAGAAGCTCAAATCTCTTCAAAAAACTCCTAGCTCAATCTCCACTTGAGGAACCAAACTCTAGTAGCTCCAAGTTCCAAAATGCTCCCAAGAAGTCTATAATGGTGACTTTGATTGATTTTTTTCCCCTTAAAACCCTAGAAACCCTCAATTTTTCAGATTTACTAGTGTTGTGCAGTTGTTATCAGTGACTATGCTAAGAGGAAACTGTTTTGAAGTGTTACAAAGTTTGCCTCCATTTGAATTGGGTTGCAATCAAAATTGGGTTCATTACTATAGAAGTGTGAATTTACGTCCCCCTCTCACTCCAGTATAACACCAAGCGTTGCTAGGGATCTAATACCTTGAGGGACCCCAGAGTGGGTGAAAGGGGAAGGGAGACGCAGTAGGTAAGGTGCACTTAAGTCCTACATCGGTTAGACTCATCCAAAGTGAAGGCCATATATGTAGTCGAGGCGACATCCGAGGTGCCTTTTGAGTGACTATGGGATCCCAAAAGGACAAAACCCTATGCCTACGGGCGGCTAAATAGGGAGAATATCCCGGGATGTTACGATTTTTCCTTCATTAAACATTACAAAATCATTCCTTTTCTTTCATGAACAGTGCCAGCCAATAGCAATGAACAGTGATTTTATACCAAAAATTCCATACAAGCTCAAATCAACTCAGACAAACTTCCAATAGGTTCCAAATCATGCATAGATTTATTTCCTAGCAATAGTTTCTTCTAAATCCCTCTCTTCCTCACTTTTCTCTCTCAAGAATCAGATTTTCCAACAGCAAAATCCCATCATAAACCATGAAAGTCAACCTATAGAAGTGAAGAGGAGAGCTTAGGAATCAAGATAGGAGAGATTACTATTAGGAATCATCACTTACCTTGGGTTTTTGAGTGATTTCCTTCCCTTTTCCTCTTCTTTTCTCCATGTTTTCGAAGAGGAGAGCTTAGGGATCAAGATAGGAGAGATTACTATTAGTAATCACCACTTACCTTGGGTTTTTGAGTGATTTCCTTCCCTTTTCCTCTTCTCTTCTCCACGTTTTCTCCTCTCTCTCTTGCTCCTTGGATGACTGACTTTGGTGCTGGAAAAATGGAGAAGGAAGTGGTCTTGAAGGATCTTAATAAGATTGTAACATGTGTTGCTTGAGGTGGGTCCCACTTGGTCTAGTAAAATTAACTTTACTTGAATACATTTTACCACTTGCCTTGTGATATTTTTACCTTTTTTTACTCTTGGAATAAGACTACTACAAGTGGAAAAATATGGACCCCTTTTCTTCCTTTACAAAACTTTTGATTTTCATAAAGTAACTTTATAACACCGAAAATGTTTTTCAGTAATTTCCTGATCATCTGACTGGTTTAGGGTCACTAAAAATTTCATAATTTCATCTAATATTGCCATGATTTTTCTTTCCTCAAAATGCTTTCCAGAATGTCTTTAACTAATTTTTAAAGAAAAGCCTAATTAGAGGTTTTTCCGGGCCTTTTCTTTCCGATCGGGGAAATTGCTTCTGACGTTCTCTTAAGAACAATTTTATAAAATACTATAATTTCTGAGCTATTTTCGCTTGCTCTGAGATCATATATCTAAGGCCTATAGGTATTTTAAATAATTATTTTTGACTAATTATTTATTAAATAAGCAAAAATTAAATAACCTTTAAAATTCTCGTGAATGTTATTTTGGTTATTTTAACTCAAACTAGGCCTTAATTACTGATTAGTGAATTTTTCTCTATCCGATGGTGTCCTGAAAAGTTTTCTGATATTTTGGTCAAACTTTGCCTCGAATTTCAAAATTCTCACCTTACTCCCATTTTTAAATGACCCTTAGGCCCCTTGAATTTTCAAATTGACGCTTTAGTCCCTTACTTCTTCAGAATGACCATTTTGCGCTTACTTTTTTTGCATTTGGCATAATGACAATTTTACTCTTCATTATCTTCCCTTTCATCCTTCTGATCCTTAATCAGTCTTTAACTACTCATTTAGTATTTATATCCAATTATCAAAAATCTAGATTTTACACTAAACAACCAAGCGCCACCAATTACTCATCTATTCTTTGCAGATGATCTTTTTTTTTTTTTGGAAGGAGCTTCTAGTTTCCAAGTTGATACTGTGGTTCAATGTATTGATGCTTTCTACCAAATATCGGGTCAAATAATGAATAAAGCAAAGACTAAGATATGTTTCTCCAATAATGTTTCCCAAAACGGAGATCAAGCCTCAGCAATGCGATGGGGGGGTGGGACTTATAGGTGATTTGTGGAAGTATTTGGGGATTCTTTTAATTCACAAGAGAGTTTCGTATCTTACTTTTGCACTAATTTTGGAAGTAACATAGCAAAGACTCTTTGGGTGGAAGAAAAATTATCTAAATCTTGCTAGACGTACTATACTCGTGAAGGCAGTTCTATCATCATTACTGAGCTACTATATGCAAACTATGTTGCTCCCGAAGCTTGTTGTTAATGATTTAGAAAGAAAGATTAGAGGCTTTTTGTGAGGGGATATAGATGAGAATCGCAAGCTACATCTACTGTCATGGAGTCAAGTGGTTTAGGAAAGGCAGGTAGAGGGCTTGGGAATAAAGGACTTAGGGAAGCAGAACCAAGCCTTCATCATGAAACTTTATTGGGGACTTCTCTGTATGCGAGACGCTTTATGGGCTCAAATTTTAAGAGCCAAGTATGGTTTTGGCACAAAAGGCTGCCAGTTATTGTGCAAAAGCAAAGCTCCTCAATCACATGGAGGGGCATTTGTAAAGTTTGGGAGAAGTTCAAGGGGGAGTGGGAAAGAAGATTGGTAATGGTGCTAGAACATCCTTCTGGTTTGATAATTGGTCTAACATCAATAGACCCCTAATCAATCTCATCCCTGGTTATGAATCTCATATTAATAGATTGGAGTTTGTGGCTAATCATGTTATGACGAATGGTAAATGGAATATCAAGAAGATGGAGTATTGGTTCTCGAAACACATTCTTTATCTTATTACCTATGCACACCCTCTGAGTGAGGAGAGAGGAGAGGACAATATCTATTTGGAAATTGTCTACTGATGGTTTTTTTTTTTAAATCTACCTATCTTTTTCTTTCTGTAGGTATACATGATTAGGAAGATAGCATTTGGAAGCTTATTTGGTGATGGCAAGGACCTAAGAAAATCAAGTCCTTCTTATGGCTGGCAGTTTATGGACGAGTCCACACAACAGATCTACGAGCGCATCAAGGATTAGGCATAGCTGCAAGTTGCCCTTTTTGTGTAAGCAGGGTGAGGATTTGATGCTTCTTCTTAGAGATTGCCTAAAGGCTACTGAATGCTGGAAAGCAGTGGTTAGCTGAAGCAATTGGGGGTCTTTTTCTCCCTTCAAGGGAAAGATTGGATTCGTTCGAACCTGATTGGAAGCTTTGGCTGCCTTAGTATCGGGAAAATAGCATGGCCAACCCTTTTTGGTTACATGTGTTGGGAGATTTGGGTCTCTCAATGTAACAAGATGTATGGTGAGGCTAGAGACCGTGGAGGAGAAGACATTGTTTCATGTTCCTTTAAGGCATGTGCTTATCAAGATCTAGTCAACAAATGCCTGTTATATAGAAGAAACACTACTATTGAACATCCTGACCAATGGGTGAATGAGGGATTACATTGACTGTGAATGGATCGGTTTTAATAGATGGCAGAAGTGGATGTGGAGAATATATTAGGGATTAGAGTAACTCTTGGGTTGGTGGTTTTGGCTGCAAATTAATTAATGTTCCACTGGTCATTGCTGAAATCATAGGGATAATTCAAGGCCTAAAGTTATGCTTGGCTAAACGGTATAAAAAGCTTATTGTCTTGTTGGACTGTATTGAGGAAATTAACTATACTTTAAGGGGATGCGACATAAAGTATCCCTTTAAGGATGTGGTTGAAGAGCTCAGATTATTTATTTATAGAGATTGGTAGGTTGTGGTTACCCATGTGAATCGAGAAGAGTTAACTTTTGCTGATCAATTGGCAAAACTCTCCTATAGTTTAGACGTTCCTCTTTGTACTTTTAATCAACCGCCACTTTTGTTAGAAGAAGCAGAGATTGATGTATGCAGAGTCATGGATTGACTTATTGTAATACTTTGTTTGGTTGAATGAATTCCAGTACTATTAAAAGAAAATTAAAATTTAACGCATACCTCATAAATTTTTATGTCCAATTAAGATTTGTGGATTTGAAAGTTCATGCCACATTTACCCAGCTTCTCTTGAGTAATAACATCAAGCTTTTCGATTATGTCTGAGCTGAGAAAATTCTCACCATCTCCAACATCTCGACGTCTAAAGAGAATGTTTTCTCTTCCCCGGTCGGCAGTTTTCTAGTATTATTCACTTCCAAGGTGCTCAAATTATAAACTACATAGCTTTAATATATCATTAATAAAATTACCATTCTCTTCGTACTTGGCAAATCCATGCCCTAAAAATTCAACAATGTCCTTTAGAACTCTTATGGATGAGGAGGGCTATATCTGAAATAAATTTTTGTATATAATATTTTGATGTAATTTTTTGTTTGGTTGTTTAAAAGAATATGAATGGGATGGAACCTTGAGTGATAGATTGCAAAGTTGATTAAATGAAACTCCCTTTTATCTTAAATGAAAAATTATATAATTAATTTACAAAGATTAAGAAAATTTAATTGAGTTATTTGTAATAAATATGTATTATTTATCTAAGATGCCCATTTAATCATTTATTTGTAAAAAGAATTATAAATTGATGAGACAAAGCATATTGACTTATAAAAAAGACTTTCATAGTTGACTTTGTGCGGTGAGATAAATTAGAAGTCGCTTCTAAAAGCCTACCCGTAGTGACTTTGAAAGTCATCCCCAAAAGTTCCCTTTTTTGGTAGTGAGGTCCAAGTGATAATAAGAGACGATATAAATAAAATATTGTCATGGGGTGTATTTTGTCTAATGATACAGAAAAATAACAAAAAAAATAAAATAAACGAGAGACATTGGAAGAAAAGTGATCATTCTATAAAAATTTCGAAGTGATAATTCAATTATTAAGATTCCAAGGTTCAAAGCGTTGATGGGAATCTCATATAATGAAAAAAAATGATTTTGCAAGTATTACAGAGATAAGAAATTCACAAACATACATACACGACCCTGCAGACAATTATAGCAGTTGTCATTTATTGCATAACAAACCGATAAGAAATTCAAGTACTCCATATACACCTGCGTTATGAAGAACTTAATTAGGTCATAAAAGAGACCCTGGTTAAAAGAAAAGCGATACTACCTTGCTAGATTATATGTTTCTTCAATCATTGATATCATTAAAACAAAAAGTAGCTTTAATAGATGAAATTAAAAAAAACTAAAAAAATCTACTCTTAACCCCTTCCTAAAAATTATTATAAAGTGTCAGAAACTGCCTTTTGAAATTAAAATTTTTCGCATACCTCAATTTTTTATTTCCAATTAAGATTTGTGGATCTGAAAGTTCACGCCATATTTACCCAGCTTCTCTTGAGTAATAACATCAAGCTTTTCAATCATGTCGGAGCTGAGAAAATTATCGCCATCTCCAACATTTCCACATCTAAAGAAGACGTTATTTTCTTCCCCAGTCGGCAATTTTCCAGTCTCGTTCACTTGCAAGTTGCTCAGATTCTCAAAACTACATAGCTTTAATATATATTTAATAACATTACCATTCTCTTCCTCCTTAGTAAATCCATACCCTAAAAATTCAGCAACGTCCTTCAGAACTCTTACTGGCTCGCTCTTCAACTCCTCATAAGTCAAAAACATGACCTTATTTGGCGTTTCCAAACTCCACTGGTAGTATTCCAAAATGTGATCCCAACACGGGCCACAAGGAAACCGTCCTTCACAAAACCTCTCAAACGCGTCCTCTATGGAATTGAGCTCTTGGTCTTGTGGGATTAACTTCATGAGATAGTGCCAAAAAGATGTGAAGATATCCTTAGGGTTTCTACACAAGTACAAAATCTTACACTTTGACAGCTTCACCGATTCTGGCAATGAAACGTATGGCACATGGCTAGCGAAGAGCCTCGGTGACGCAGGGAACGAGCTAAGATCGGGTATGTTTTTATGCATGTAGAGATTGATATCTAAAAAGGGCACAAGATCATGAGGGTTGGCAGTGAGAAGAGGGTGAGTCTGAGACTGGCTGTTATCAAGATCAGAATTCGGATAATGGATCTTACGATTGAGAATCGCGAAGGCGAGGGCTTTGAGCCAAGTGGTACCAGATTTTGGCGTAGTTACAAGAAGGATGTCAGAATCATAAGATTTGAAGTGTTTCTGGCTATTGATGATTCCTTGCAATTGGTATGTGGTGTGCCAAAAACCGTTATATTGATGGGTAGTAACCGGAGGCCAAAACATACCACTGGGTAAGGTGGCAAAGAAGTCCTTGTTTTCATCGCTTAATTCAAATTTATGGGCGTACTTGAGAACATCGGAGGCTTCAGAGTTTTTCGCAGCCATGTTGATGTGTGAGTTAGGAAAGTAAAGTGAGGAAACGTGAAAGCAATAACGAATTGCAGGTTTATAATTTCTCACTAGAAGGGTAAAAACGAAGGTGCCAGAAGCAAGAGTATAGAAGAAGATAACGTAAAGTTGGCAAAAAAAAAAAAAAAAAA
>QFDD01001805.1:0-17513 GCA_006871305.1 Vachellia collinsii | reverse complement strand
TTTCCTGTCAAAGATGTTCCCGTACGTTGAAACATAAGTTTGAAGAAGAGGGAATTGTGACAGCACATAGAGGGAGACCGGAACACTTGCAAGTATCATACTGGGAACGAGACCCCATGAGTAGTTTGAATGCTTCAACAAGAGACGGATGGTAGAAAAAAAAACAGAGAGAGACGCTATTATCATACTTAGAATGATTTGAGGAATTGCAAAACAAGGATGGCATTACAGCCGAAGAATCATTCAGAGAAAATAACAAAGAGTTAATGAAGGAAGGAGAGAAATGGATAAAAGAGACCACCTCTTCTTCAACTTCGGTTCCAATGTTTCTAACTATCCTTACCTCTAAATACTCACAAGAAAAATTCCTCAAATCCTTGCCAACAAGAAAAGAAAGACCCCCAAATTAATTTTGTTGGCAAGGATTTGAGGAATTTTTCTTGCGAGTATTTAGAGATAAGGATAGTTAGAAACATTGGAACTAAGTTGAAGAAGAGGTGGTCTCTTTTATCCATTTCTCTCCTTCCTTCATTAACTCTATGTGATTTTCTCTGAATGATTCTTCGGCTGTAATGCTATCCTTGTTTTGCAATAGCCTGAAGCTTGGAGGCGTTAAACTATCTACCTCCTTCCATCGTCCTTCCTCACCTGTAGTTGATAATCCACACCATGTTAGCAACAATCAAGGCGTATCTATGTTTAAATGAAGCTGTCGAAGCAAATTATGTGTAGGGCTAATAATGTGAAAAAAATACCTAATTCCTCGTGTGGCCTTGCCGAGAATTGTTCTATCTCACCTAATTGTTCTTCAGATGCCAATGGTGAGTCAGGTGAAGAGCCACCAGGTGAAGGGCGGTGCAGCCCCACGAGGAACGTTCCAGTTGAAAAACAAAAATAAAGGATGTTACAGTTACTTGCTTGGTAATTACTAATAAATTAAACAAAAGTCCTTAAAATGAAAAAAAAATGTTACAATTACTTGCTTGGTTATTAAATCAAACAAAAGTGATTACATGTATATATGAAATAAAACAAAATTAATTCTGAATCATATATGAAGTTGTTGTGGTACTGAATAAGTAAATAACAAATCAAAATTCAAAACACCAATTAACAAATAGATAACCAGTTGTATGCCTATACACACACATACTTCATCTATGAATAAAATTGAGCAGTTCATTCGGTTGCCATATTGCAATTCATGAATAAAGCTTGATGTAAGTAGTAAAGCTCACAAACGCAAATTAAGACACAATATTGCTAAGCGTTATATTAAAATGCATGATTTGTTTTTTTTTTTTGCCTCTAATTTCTAGCTTTTGATTGAGACAGCTTGCCTCTCTTCATTGCCAGTAACCAATTAATTTCCACTGCTTCACTTTTTGAGAAGGAATTTTTTTTTTTTGAGAGGATAGCCATAAAAAACAAAGGATCCCGAAGTGGCAAGAAATAATAACATCCCAGGTGAGAATTCTTTTGAATTTTGCTCCATTGTTTCTTTTTATAGGAAAGCGAATTTTTTGGGAACAAGATGACATGGTCATGCACTCGAAACACACCTTCACCGATTCACAATATGTGTTACATTCTAGGATCAGAATGCAGAGCTCATGGTCACCCAACACAGTGACAGGTGAGGGAGTGAGCTACAGAAATCTGAAATCCAAAACTAAAAAAAAAAAAAAAGATGAGGGCGAGGGAGTGATTTACTGAGCACAAGAGCAAAGGCTTTCGACAACGACGAGCTTCAGGTTTCAGAGTGGCAAGCTTTAGATTTCACTGTTTCCGGCAAGACCAGTGAAACCCGAGGCAACTAAAGAGAGCCTTCCAGCGAACGTGAGCCTTCCAGGCGAGCACCATCAGACTTGAAGGGGGCGAGAGGACTGAGGCAAAGTGGCGAAGGAGGATGCCCCGGGGGGGGGGGTGATTGGACTACTAGGGTCTGATCCATGAGGCGTGGAGGGGAAGGACTTAGGGTTTTACGTTTTTTTTTTTAAAAACTAAATGGCATCGCTTTAAGGCAAAAGTTAATGAAAAAAATAACCTGGAGTTCTAAGGGGGTTGATTGGGTTGATCTGAGTCAACCCACCTCCTGAATCACCCTTAAACCAGACCGAACCATGGACCCCGGTCTGGTCCAGTTTTTTTGTACCATGGCTTTAACACATAATTTCCACATGGAGCAAAATTAGTCTCGTTTTTAATTTTTCACCCAAGGACTTAATACAACCGCTCAAGTTTGCATTCAATATTGCCGTTTAAAAAGCCAGCCACACTTCAGTGTACATTTTAAGAAGCTATGCATGATTGATGTATGTTAGTATTTTCGGTAGAAACAAGAAAATAGACAAAAAAGCAGCAGTTATATACCACTATAATAATCAATTAGATCCCTTCAAAAGAATGAATTATAAACAATATATTTTCTTGAATGCCTTAAGTCTGTCAGAAAACATTCCATGGCAAAAATTTTTCCTTCCGAGTCCTTTCCATTCTCTTTCATTCATTTCCATTTCCATCAATTCGTTATCCAAATAGATCCTTACAAGTTACAAACACTTGCCATAAGCCAAACTGCATTATTCCATTAACAATGAATCCTGATATAAGTGTAGGTTTCCTCAACTTCAATATGCTAACCCCAAGTTGTTTTACCCCACTGGATGTATTTCCGTTCAACAAATCTGCATGTGAAGTTCCTCAATCGAAACAAAGCAGCCAAAAGAAAAGAAAAACGGTGAACTAGGGGAAAAAAGGTTGACAATCAGTAGATTACATGTCTGCTTTTAAAGGCTATATTTACCTTTCTTCTCCTACTGTTTCTCCCCCAATAAATTAGCGCAACAAAAATGGAGTGGAAAAGGAGCAACTCCAACCAATATATATTGAAGCCCATGACAAATGAAGTTACTAAGTTGATTTGTATAGATTAAAGGGAATAAAATAAATAGTTTAAATTGTAACAATTGTGATTTAATCTCACCAATGAAATAATCATGCCTAACATTAGATTAGTTTATATTAGAGACTGTTGTGAATCACTTTAATGCCTTCCAATGTTTAGAATTGGCTAACCAAGTGAATTTGAAAATTTTGGACGAAGTTATTATTCACTGGTCACTATTCACTTGGTAAATTCCAGATTTTTGGCCAATTTTGAAAATTCATAACTAATTCCAGAAAAATCTAAATTAAGTGGTTCAAGTCTTTAAATGAAGTTTATTAAGTTCCTTACAGGAGAAAAATATCCATTTATCTAATTTTTTGACCAATTAATATAAAATAATTCGTGAAAAAGCACTGTTCATTTGGTCATTTTCCAATTTTCTAGATTTTTTTTTCTATATTTGGACAATCATAGCTTTCTACAAAAAATTCCAAATCAAACAAACTTAGGCTCATTTTAAAGCTTGCCATATAAACTATTTGTCTGGAAAATTTCAAAGAAATTGAACTTTGTTTACTATATTTCACTATTACCTTAAGTTATAGCTTTGACAAGGGTGTTGGACCATTTTGTCACCTTTTTAACATGTTCATTTCTTCACTTTTCATGGATGCTTTTCTTCAACACAATTCTCTAACTCTTCTAATATGCTCACATGCTACTAACCATACATCCCAATTTGTTGAGGTTTAATATACACATTTTCAAAACTCAACATACATCACATAAAAAACATAAATAGACCTCCCTTGCAACTTGAAGACATTAGGCTTCTTTATGTATCCATCAACTTGCTTTTGCCTCTATTATAAACTTGTCCTAGAGAATGTTAATTTTAGAAGAGTGAGATTTCAAAAAAAATACTGGCAAAATCACTAACATACACATTAATATGTATGATTAACATTCATTATATAGCTAAGCATGCATAAACATTTGATGTTAACGTCTTCCAAACACTTTGCACATAACCATGTGTTAACTCTCCAATTTTTATTATATCTCAGATATATTTTTGATATATTTGGAGAGTTATCATTATAAATTTTAAAAGATTCTGAGTTTAAAATAGCAAATCTATAAAATAATGCAATATCTTAGGGATTCATTAAATCATAACTGATCATATTAATAATTTAAAGTTTCTTTTCAGAAATTTTTATTTCTCCTTTATTTTGTCTCCTTCTATTTTATTATTATTTTTTTTTTCAAGGAAGCAAAGGAAAAGGAGAAGATCTTGGTAAATCAAGAGATAAAGAATTGTTAAAAGAAAAAAAAAAAAAGAGAAAGATCAAGAAGCGGCGGTTAGGAGTAATATTGGAAATATATATATTTATATATATATGGAACACGCATCAGTGGAGGGGCAGAGCGCACAGCACACATCAATCCATCCATATCATCCACGCATCCATTCACGCCGCACTCATTCATCCACCCACGCACAGGCACGGAAAGAATAGCACACATTTGTACCACGCAAGCCAACGTCCAGTGGAGAAACAGGGGAGAGAGAGAAGGCGCAAGGGAAACGCATATTATTTATATTTTCATTATCGTATTTTGATTCACTCAACTTAAACAAAAATTAAATTTCTAGTGCCTATTCACCAATTAAATTGAGTTTCTGTGGGATCGACCTTGATTTACCGTATATTATTTTCACGACCGTACACTTGCGGTGCATAATTAATTTTGGTAGCATCAAGTTTTTGGCGCCGTTGCCGGGGACTCAAGGCAATTGGTGATTAGAATTAGAAAATCCTTTTTAAGATTTTAGTTTGAGTGTTTTTTTTTTTATTATTATTTAATTTGATTTTTATTTTTTTATTTATTTGAATTTTTATTTATTTATTTTCTTTATTTCAATTATTTATTTATTTTTTATTTTTTTATTTTTGTCTATTTTATTTGTTTTATATTTTTAGAAATAGTTTATTTAGTTATTTATTTATTTTCAAGTACCTTGGTACTTGATGCCCCATAAATCCAAAGCTATAAAGACACCACGTAGGACAAGGAGCCTTGAAGAAATATTAGAGGTGACATCACCTACTAATCAAGAAATATTAAATATGGCTCAAGATGAAAATGACCAGCTAGGTGTCAATAACTTTCTGGGTAGGCAATATAGAGGGTATCAATCTGGGATTAGAGTACCTACAATTCAAGCAAACAATTTTGAGATTAAGCAAGCAATGCTTAAGATGCTTGAACTGAATGGTCAGTTCGCAGGGACTAACACTGAAGACCCAAACAGACATCTAGTGCAATTTCTTGATGTCTGTGACTCCTTCAAGCAGAATGGAGTACATAATGATGTTATTCGCCTCCGACTCTTCACTTACTCTCTGCAAGGGAGAGCCAAAGAGTGGCTTAATAATTTAGAAGAAGGTAGTGTTTCTTCTTGGGACCAATTGGAAGAGAAGTTTAGATCCAGATTCTTCCCCCACAATAAAATGGTAGATGCGAGAGCTGATCTCACAAATTTCCGCCAACAGTTTGGGGAGCATCTATATGAGGCTTGGGAGAGATTCAAATTACTAGTAAGGCAAAGCCCAGGTCATAATTTAGAGAAGTGGGTCCTACTTCAAATCTTTAGTACCCGATTGACTCCTAAATCTAAGTCTGAAATGAATGCTGTCACTAATGGTGGAATTACAAAGCAACCCGTAAATTATGTATGGAGTTGTTTGGATGATTTGTCAGCTGATTTCATCCAAAATAATAATGAACGGAAACAAGTAAAATCGATTGAGAGAGTCACTGATGACTCATCTTCCTAGATAGTCGCTATGCTCAGTGTTATGAATAAGAGATTTGACAACTTAGAAGCACGAGTAAGTGGTGGACATGCAGGAGTCAATGCGGTATGTGCGCCTTGTGAATATTGTGGTGATGGTCATACTAATGGCCAATGCCTCCACAAATAGAGCCAGTAAACTATGCTGGGAACTATCGTGGTAACCAGAACAACCCCTATTCCAACAATTATAACCAAGGGTGGAGGAATCATCCAAATTTTTCTTGGAGTCAAGGGCAAGCTTTAAATCAAGCTTTAAGTTCAGGATCCAAACAAATGAATCCTCTAGGATTTGAAGCTCAAATTAAACACCCTCCAAGTCAGCAGGATCCTCTTCAACATATTGATAAGAGGATAGATAGACTTGAAAATATGATGATGCAGGTTGTGCAAAGTCAACAAAGATCTGAGGCACGGTATGATTCCTCTATCAAGAATTTGGAAGTACAAGTTGGGCAATTGGCTGCAGATCTCAATAATATGAAATATATCAATTAATCAACTTTTTTAATCTCTCAAATAAATTTAGCTGACTTTTATATTAAAGATTGAAAGTAGTATACTACTATGTAGAAGATTAAACTTCCTTATCTCATAACTCCTTTCTTTAACATACTTTGCATGGGTCGTTAAACAAGGGAAAGATTGTTAGGGATTGTATGTTATTGTTATAACGACAATCTATTTTACCTTATTAAATTATGTTAATCAGGGAAATCATGGTTAGGCTAACTTAGATACATTTGCATTATTGCTGTAAATTTCCCAACCAAAGCTTCACTTCCCTATTAAAGATAATGTCAATGTAATTGACAAGAAACATCAAATCGCAATTATTCAAATAATAAGAGAACCAAGAGGTGCATGATCAATTACAAATTCATCATGGCCACGGCTCCACTTTCCTGTTGAAGATGTTCCCATACGTAGAAACATAAGTGTGAAGAAGAAGAGGGAATTCTGACAGCACAAAGAGGGAAACCGGAACACTTGCAAGTATAATAATGGGAAGGAGACCCCATGAGTACTTTGAATGCTTCAACATGAGACGGATGGTAGAAAGAAAGGCTATTACCATACTTACAATGGAGATGAAAAGAAAAGAAAGACCCAAAATCAACTTTGTTGGCAAGGATTTGAGGAATTTTTCTTCTGAGTATTTAGAGGTAATAATAGCTAGAAACATTAGAACCGAAGCTGAAGAAGAGAGGAGTGATAATACGGTTGAGAATAAGAAAACCTGGAAAAATGGTTGTTGGATGAATAAGGGGTATCCGATATTTTGATCGTTTCCTCCGGGAACTGTAAAAGCTGCTGCAAACATAATGGTCACAATTAAGGCACCAGCAACTGAACAAGAAGAGGCTGTCTCTTTTATCCATTTTTCTCCTTCCTTCATTAACTCTTTGTGATTTTCTCTGAATGATTCTTCGGCTGTAATGCCATCCTTGTTTTGCAATAGCCTGAAGCTTGGAGGCGTTAAACTCTCCACCTCCTGCACTCGTTTCAAAATGTACTACATTTCACATTCTTATCAAACTCGACTACTACTATATAACCAGATTAGGAGAAAAAGATCAGCAAAGGATAGTCGAACTTTGGTTTAAAGCTAGGCCTAATGTGATTTACTACCTTTGTGATGCCTTTGAACGATTGTAGAGCAACCTTCAAAGAAAATGAAACTCAAAGTAACATTCTCAAATGCTTGTAGACAAATCTTATACAATTTATTTATTTATGCACTACTTAAAATTATAACAGATTCAATCTTATAAGAGATCATTGCTAAAAAATTAATACATGTCTTTTTCTAACCTTGAACCATTGCAATTCTCTTTGCATTTGTAGTGTAGGTGCATAGATGCGATTAAGTATGTGAGGATGAGCCCTTTCAGCTGCCTTCCGCATCATGTTTTTTCCATCACTTGGTACATATGCTAGCAAGGCATTCTTGAAGCGAAGCCCATGGATAAGGTTGAAAACCCTAGCTTGCCGATGATCAAGAGCTTCATTGAAACACAGAAGGGACATTGGACTGGTGAAAATCTCTGGGATTTCTTTCGATACTTGAAACACAAAATCAACATTCCCTTCTTTAGCTGCAACACATAGAGCCTCATATATAATTCCCCTTTGGTATGCTTCCCTTGCTTTCTTACAAACCAGGCGAAGAAGCTCATCTGCTTGTGAATGCAGCAACTTTAGCTCTTGTAATTTCTTAACTCCTACATTCATACGTATCACACATGGATCCTTAAGTTAGTTTATTATTTAAATTTATGCGCATTAAGAGATATGAAAGTTAGCATCCATACCCACAAAATTATCAGTGATGTTGATGTGCCTTAGAAGTAGACCAATCCCTGTTAATTAAAACCTAATCTTTTATTCCTCTTTCGAACAAAGGTTAAAATAAAAATCTTGCATTGAAGATATAACATAAATTGATTCATGTTAATGAAAGAGTTCCGCTTTTTTGTTGAGTACAATTTCCTACCATGATTTTGATCAATCATAAATGCAAAATTGTAATGTTAAGTACCATATGCTAAAATTACTTCTTTAAAAAAGCATTGTAAAAGTTACCTGTTTTTAATGACTTCAAATTTATATATTATTTCCATTCGCTTAACGATATTTTTGTAACATACCTGGCTTAGCAAGTTTTGCTTTATCTCCTTGATTTCTATCTTCTTGTTGGATGTCCAAACACACATTGCTGATAGCTGTGGTTGAATGTATATTTATATCTTATATGGGCACAGAAATAATGAAAGATAAGGTCGTTAACACAATACATAAATACTGATGATAACAATAAATATATAAATAAATAAAATAAGAAAACTTATAAAAAAAACACGTTCTCGATGTTAGTTTGGGTTCAATATGGTAATTCAGCAAACTACAATCCAAAGAATGGAGAGAAAATAAAATAGGCAGAATCTACAGGCAATAATGAAAAAAAGAAAGCAAAGCATTGAAATATGTGGTTAAATACACTAATACTCACAGTTATAGATCCATCGTTTCCAAAAGATAAGTTCACTTGGGCTAAGAATTGCAGTGTTCAAGGCTGCGATCTCATGAATTGGGGTCCGTTGATCATTAAATGGCACTAGAAGCAATTCTTCACAATGTTGAAGCAAATTCAACGCAATGTCTGCACACACACACACAGAGTCAAACCATGAATTGACAAGAGCATAAAAAAACAAAAGTAATATTACACAAGACTTGTGATTCTTAATATAAGAACTAGCTGAGGATTGTATTTGATCCTAATTATAAGATTTCAATCCACTTTATCTCCTAAATTTACAATTTTTTCCCTATAAGTATCCCCATTTATTGCATATAAACTTTATAAAGGGATTTCTATTGAGGAGTAGTTAAGATGAAAAAGCTTATAATACTTAAGTAAGTTCCTTAATCTACTCAAATTAATTTTGGCTCTTACATTAAGTAGTGGAGGTAGTACAACATACCGTAACATTGTGCACGAAGACAATAAAAAAGAAGCTTAGAACCCCTACAGCCTGTGAGGCATTGCAATGGAGTGAGAGAATAAAGATAACGTCCCAATTCTAGGTAACCATTTGCCATAGCCACTTGAATAGGAAGTTCATCTGGCCTGTCTGGAGTGACGAGTGTGTCTCTGTTCTTGTTCACGAGGCATTTTGCAACTTGGGTGCTTCCACTAAACCAGCAAGCCAATCCGAGTGCTGTATTACCGTGATGATCATGAATTAGAATGGATTGTGAAGGGAGTAATCTGAGCAACTCCTCCACTATGCCCACATGCCCAAACATTGCAGCCACTTGTAGTGCGGTTCTGCCAGCAAAAGCAATTTGTGCAGTCAAGGCATTAGGGTTTTGATCCAGAATTGCTTTCACATCCCTCCAGTTGTCACCACATATAGAATGGCACAAATCCGCCTTCCATCTTCCTTCCTCACCTGTAATTAGTAATCCACACCATGTTAACAACAATCAAGGTGTTTCTATGTTTAAATGGAGTTGTCGAATCAAATTATGTATAGAATAATGTGAAAAAAAAATACACGACCTTTTACCAAAATTGCATCTAGTGTTATATGTTTTTCAGATATGTAAACATATCCTGAATATTTAAAGTGATAGCAAAAATATCAGGACTGTTAGATATAATCTAACATCATTACACATGCTTTTCAGAGATGTATAATCTAATATGTATTGTTTTTTTAAAATACTTTTTTGATCTTATTTATAGGATAGAAAGAATTTTTTTTTTTTCCTATTTATAAGTTAGGCCACATTAAATTTTTTAATGTTCAATTTTACCCTTCATTTATTAGTGTTAACTTTATTCTCATAGGGTATGATATAGATTTTGTAAGAAAAAAATTGGAAATGTGTTGAATTTTAAATCAAAGTTAATGAATTTTAAAGCTTTTCTTAATTTATCTAAAATATGTTGGAAGTGACTTATGAAATAGAATGGGAGAAGAGTATGTGTAGTTAATTTAATGAGGATTAATATATAAACTTTGTTTGTTAATGGGACCATAATTGATTTTTTTTTAAAGATAACTACAAATCGATATTTTTTGACAGTTAGTGATCAAAATGAGAAAAAAAATAATAGCAATTTTGTGCTCATTACTACCTAATTGCTCGTGTGAGAACTGTTCTATTTCACCTAATTGTTTTTGTTCTTCAGATGCCAATGGTGAGTCGGGCGAAGGACGGTCCAGCCCCACTAGAGGATCCAAGTCCACCAGTGAGTTTTGTTCCAAGCGATTTCGTAATGTTGACATTTTGGAAGTACGTACGAGATCAACCTGCTTAATTCTTATATATGTATACATATATTAGTATTATGCAATGCAATTATATCAAATGTTTATTGATTCATTAGCGAATTTAGTGTTTGCGTGTAACAACATCATAATGAATGCGTGTTAAAATAAAAACAAGTCATGAGTAAATTTGTTTAGAAAGTTTTCGCTCAGCAGTAGAAATATTATTCTCAATGTTTTTTTTTGTTCTAAGTTTCTCTGCAAGTGTTAAAATACAGCAATTTTACTCTTTATAGTTAAAAGTATTAACAATCAACATTAAATTAAAAAAACTTTCAGAACAATATTATTCTTTAATGAAAATTTTCAGAGTGAATATATACTTTAAATAAGGTAAATATTTAGCTTATTTGGGATTATCTTTTTGAAAGTGATTGTACACAATCCGAAGTAAATATGTGAGAAGAGTTTTGTCTCGTTTTATGTGAAAGTGATTCTACAAGTGGTTGACAAAAATTAACAAGAATGAAATCCACTTACCAGTCGATCTTGAGCCTTGGATCCAACAGGCTATATATTTGCATATTTACACCTTTGTGAAAGCTCACTTGTATATTTGGGAAGGTTAGTTGCATATTTAACATTTTGCACTTTCGTGGAAATTCACTTGCATATTGTGAAAGCTCACTTACATATCCTGGAAGCCAAGTTGCATATGTAAGAAGTTCAGTTGCATATTTTTCCACTTTGTTATTTGCACCTTTGTGGAAGCTCACTTGCATGTTTGGGAAGCTCACTTGCATATTTACCATTTTTCACCTTTGTGGAAGCTCACTTACACATTGTGGAAGCTCCCTTATATATACTGGAAGTCCAGTTGTATGTAGGAAGCTTAGCTACATATTTTTTCACTTTGTACATTTGCACTTTTGTGAAAACTTAATTGCATATTTAGAAAGCTCAGTTGCATATTTGTCATTTTGCACTTTCATGGAAGTTCATTTGCACATTGTGGAAGCTCACTTATATATCTTGAAAACCTAGTTGTATATGTTGAAAGTTCAATTGCATATTTTTCCATTTTGTATATTTGCACCTTTGTGAAAGCGTACTTGCATATTTGGGAAACTCAGTTACATATTAAGGAATCTAAATTACATATTGGGGGATATGAGTTGCATATTGTGCAATTTGACTTGCATTTTTTATTTTACAGTTGCTCATTCGAGTTGTATACCATGGAATATTATTACAAACCTTATTATTAGAGAGAGGGGAAACTAGAAAGGGGCAACAGGTAGCTTGCTTCCAAGCTGGCCCGGCCATGATGAATCAAGAGATCTTTGTTGTGACTTGAGCACCTAGCTCCTTCAATGTCTTTCTTCTCTTCAATGCCCTCGTTTTAGCATATCCTTCTCACTTGATGTCTCTCAACTTCTCTCTATGCTCAGTTTTTTTTTTCACCTTCAATTGCGGCAATTATGTCTTTTCCACCCTATACTTATTACCCCTGGAGGATCTTCAAACTTCAAAATTTCCCAAGCCCTTATCCTCAAAGGTGCAAATACCAAAGTGGAAAAATATGCAACTAAGCTTCCAATATATGTAATTGGGCTTTTAGGATATGTAAGTGAGTTTCCATGAATATACAAAATGTCAAATATACAATTAAATTTCTCAAATATACAAGTGAGCTTCTACAAAGATGCAAATGTGAAAAGTGAAAAAAATATGCAACTGAACTTCCTACGTATGCAACTGGGCTTCTACAATGTTTTAAGGGTAATTTCATTTTTTTCTTTAAATGTTATATATTCATTCAGATCCCTCTTTTGTCAAGTCTTTATGGCCATTTAGTTCTTCAATTGAGGATTTATCTTCAATTTTCCCTAATATCTATGTGTATTGTTATACTATATATTAATTTATAAATTCGCGTAAAGTTGTAATTCTAAAAATAGAGCTTTGTGGCAAAGGCTTCAAGCACCATAAAATTTTAAAGGGTGCAAAAATATACATAAACGTTGTAAAGTATTTAACGGGTTAAACCTAGTCACGTTTTGCATGTGGGTCCACAACACTATTCTTAAGTTATTATTTTTCTTAAAATAAAATTGTCACCTTCTCTCTTCCCCTGTCCCCTCCCCAGTCCTCCCCCCCCCCGGTTCCCCTTCGCGTAAGGTAATGGGCAATCGGCGTCCTTTTGTCGAGAAAGAGCAGAGTCCAAAAACCGTAAGGGCCGAGGCTCGATAGAGGAGAAAAATGAAGAGGTTGTGCTAGAATGACTAAACTGCCAATTAAAGGGGTTGAGGAATGAGCTGAAGGCACAAGGACTTCATCATGGGAATCATGCCCCCTGGGAGGAGCCTACTATCTCTGTCGGAGCTTCTAGGGGCGGCTAGTTTTTGTGCCAGTACTGAAAGGCCAAAGCAAATGCCACCCATATTGCCAGTGGCATCGACAGACTTCTCAAGGTGGTCAAATTTAGAGGTGGAAAAAGAACAAGAGGCAAAGGAGGATTTGAGACCATGTGAGTCAGAAAAGGAAAGGGAAGGTAACCAACGCATAGCTATTTGACAAACAGGTTACATCTGAACACGATGATGAGGCTTTCACTCATTTCACACTGTACCCGAGCCATACATCATCACTTTTGGTCAACGACTTAGCATTAGCATAATTTTTTTGTTGATTCATGTAATGAAAGATTTGACTAGATTTTACGTTGACTTTAATCTAACACAACCCTCCTCTTTTACCCAGACTTAGAATCGGCTATTAAATATAGATGGAGTTAAGTAGGATGAGCATACGGATAACAAAAATTAGATGGTTACAAAAATTAGGTGATTAATTAGTGGGATAAGCTGACGAACAATAATGACAATTAACAAGTGAACTAAGCTCATGAACAGTAAAAATTAGGCAATTAAGAAGTGGGATAAACATACAAACAACAGAAATTAGGTGATTAACAAATGGGTTAAGCTCACAAACAAAAACAACTAGATGATTAACAAGTAGAATATGCTCACAAAAAACCATAATTACCTTATGATGTAAATTAAGAATTCAAGTTCATTATATACATATTTTTTCACTGTATAATAAAATGAATTGGATGGCTTAGTATCCACCATGCTTGTGGCATACCAAACCAAGGAGTTATGAGTTCAACCCACCCCCCCCCCCGGGGGCCAAAAAAAAAAAATAAAGGAATTATTCTGTAGCGATCGGAAACCGCTGGGGATCAAATTTAATGGGGAAATATGTGAATTCCATGCTTACTTGTGCCAACTCATATAAAGATGTATGGTAAAATTAAAAAAAAATGCAATTATCAAAAGTTTTCACAAATAATTGCCATACATTGACAAGTTCCAACATAGAAAATCATAAGAAGTTGATGTTGGTCACTTATTAATAACTACGATATGTATTTTCTTACAATTTTACAGTGATTTTCCCTAGTGTATTTCCAGAACCATTCGCGCTGGCCAGAAATTTAAAAAACGGCATTAGTTTCCCAAATCCCTATGTAGAATGCCATAAGAGCTTATCAATATGGATCTCACCCATGGCACGGACATATATATTAACAAACTCAAAATATTTTTTAATATGCTACGGTATCCAAGAGTCTTAAATATTGTTGCAGGAATTTTATGGGCCAAATAAATAGGATTAGGATATATGCCCAAGATGGTCAAAGTTACATCATTAAAAAATTAACGGTATGTGACTTCAAAGACCAGGAAAAATAATATATCTTTGTGAAAGCTACCATCGATCTACCAACAAATAAGTAATCGGCTCTTTTCATTGTGTACACATGTCGATATAAAAATTTACGCCCAAAGTTCCAACACGATAAAATGAATAATAAATTAATAAATTTCAAATGACAATCTAATATTAATCAGGGCAATTATGGTTAGGCTGACTTAGACACATTTGCATTTTTTATGATAATATGTATCATTCGAAAAATAATATTGAAAAATTTGTTTCATCTTGGAATGACACGCCAAAATGAATATTGCATTATTCCAAAATGAAGAACAAGTCAAGTTCAGCTGCATTTAATTGTGGAAATAGCAGGCGGCCGGACTTCGAGTTGCAAGCAATCCTCGTATATATATATTAATAATGAGTGGGTCTAGATTAGGAAAGTATGGTTCTTGCTCATAAAAAATAAGAAAATATAAAAAAATTATAAAAAATCCCTTATTTATGTTGAGCAATTTCATGAATAGAAAAAATATTGAAAAAAATAAAAAAAATTAAAGAAATGGTACATCAATGAGCAAAACCCTAACTATTACATATGAAAATGAGATTAGGGTTGAGCGAGATGAGGGAGAGGAGGCAATGGAGAAATGTAGGGAGGCAAATTTCCACTTTTTCATCCTACATTATCATTCTAAAAGTTCTCTTATGAATAGAAAATGCATTATAAGGTATGTCCTATTTCATTTAACTCCATTTTCAATATTAGTTTTTGGGATTGCAATAACTAACTGTGTTTTATTTTTCTCCTCTCTTTTTCTTGTTTGCATGCGTTAAATGCAAATGGAGGCTCAAAGTAAAAGGTGGATTGTATTTCAACAGAGACAGCTCTTCCCAATTACTTGATTGTGCTGAAAAAGGTTTTATATTCCTTGTCCCAATTAATCAATTATGCACATCAATTGTTCTAATTTATATTATTATATTCTAATTGATCATTCTAAGCTATGTGAGATCCTCACATATACCTATATGGGCTGCTCATTTCATTTTTCATTTAGACCTCATTGTCATATATAAAAATAAAAAAGGTCCCATTTTTATTGAAAATAGAAAGGGTTTTTAAAATGTTTTTATACCATGTGAGGTTTTTAGAACCTACTCAGGCAGAAGAAAGATATGATTATTCTTCTATGTGAGGTAATGGAAATCTCCTTAGGAAGTCTAATCCAAAGAATGTTTTAATAAACATTTTTTAAATAAAAATAAAGGAGGTTTTTTTTAAATAAAAAATATCAACCAATCAAAAAACTATTTTTTAAAAATAAATTTAATAAAATATTTTCCTCAAAAATACCAACCAAGTAACATGCATTTCTACGTTTGAACTATGTAGGCTTTGATTCCTTTAAAGGATACATATGCTCTATGCGCTTTTCTTAGGTTAAGTCCAACTTTGTAAATATATAATTTTTTCTCCTTATTTTTTATTTTCTATTTATAAATATAATATTTTAAAAGGTCATATTATTTTTAATAGTCAACTTATGGTAACCGTTCTCACAAACGGGTATTGTGAAATGCCTAACACTTTCCCCACACTCAACCGACTTCCAAACCCTATCTATTTTTCGTATATCACTTTGTTTTTAAAATTAATTCTAAATTTGATATTTGGAGAAAGATTTTGAAATTAAAGAGTTTTCATCTGAGTAGGAGTAAGACAGAATATATGCATTGCGATTGAGAGACTAGTTAGAGTGATTTGAAGGTGACATTTGGGATCAAACCACTCCATAAGTGACAAAATTTAGATATCGGGAATCAGTTATACAAAAGATAGTGAAATTGATGGTGATGTTATTCATAAAATTCAAATTGGATGGTGTAAATGGATACGAGCCATGGGAGTTATTTGTGATAGGAAAGTACCTAATACATTGAAAGGAAAGTTTTGTCATACGACTATAAGGTTAGCAATATTATATGGTAGTGAATGTTGGGCTTTCAAAATAAAACATGAGCATAAGTGAGGTAGCTGATATGATGATGTTAAAATGGGTGAGTAGCCATATTAGATTGGATAAGATTCGTAATGACAAATTCGTAGACGAGTTGGAGTGGCAACTATTGAAAAGAAAATGGTAGAAAATTGTTTGAGGTGGTTTAAACATGTTCAGAGATGGGCATTGGAGGTATCGGTAAAGAGGATGGTTCAAGAAATGTAGAGTCATTTGAAAAAGGGTAGAGGAAGATAGAAGCTCACTCTTAATAAAGTTACAAAGAAAGATCTTTTGGTTACTCTATCCAAAGATATGATATGTGCATAAAGCAAAATGACATCATGTGATCATAATCTCACCTAAAGGAAAACGTTTTATTGTTGTTGCATAGAATGAGTGAGAAGTTTATTTTTATTTTTTTCTTATAGACCTTAATATAATATCACAAATTTATAGAGTAAAATAAAAAAAAAGATCTCCCGTTAAAAGGAAGCTTAAATTGTTCAACAAAGGAAATGGTGGGGAGGTTTTGACTCCCCACAAAATGTTTGAATCCTGATTGGTTTAGTGGTGGAAGATCCAATAAACCCGTTTCAGTCTAAAAAAAAAAGTGCTTATAGAATCCATTATCGTGTCTGGCTATTTTTTAAAAACTCTTAATTGATCGTGATTTCAAGATCCAGCAGAAGGTTTAACATAAACGACCAGAGGTTTAAATACACTTACCGGTCGACCTTCAGCCTTGGATCCGACAAGCTATGACTGCAAACCGACCTGAGTAGCAACAATAAACAATAATCAAATTGTCTGCAGCATGACATTCTTAAAATCTCTTGTCGGTATTGTGCCATTGTATCGAAATTTATGAGCCAATTGTACTTTGATTTGAATAACAAAAATATCACGAAACAAGGGATTGCAACAGAAAAACTAGTTGATAAAAGTATAAGATTTCATTTCCCCCAAAGGTTAAAAAAAAAACAGGGAGAACTCAAATTGAGAGCAAGCCACCAACCTCACGACCAACCAAGAATCAGAAAGCAGAGAAATCTTGACTCTTTGTTTATTGTTTCTGCGAAAAGACTGAGACTTTGAAGGAGGAGTAGCAAAAACGCAGAGCGAGAGAGAGAGAGAGAGAGGACGGCGAGAGGCAAAGGCGCATAGAGCAGTGAGCTTTTAAGCTGTTAAAGCATCACGCATCTCTGCACAATGCACGAAGATGATGAAGAGGCCAAAAGTATTAG
>QFDD01001804.1:0-15882 GCA_006871305.1 Vachellia collinsii | reverse complement strand
GGGTTGGACGAATTTTGTGGTTGGAGATAAAGTGGAATGGGTGCTAGGGCTGCATATGAAGAATGAGCTGTAAACCTCAACCTTTTGTCCTCCACCAACATATAAAAAATGTGTTTTTAAGCCTTTTCTCCTTAATGTGCGTTTTTTTGTCTTCCCCTTTTCAGCCTCCACCAATATTCTCTTCCCTTTATCCTAAAGAAACCCTAAACTCATCAATCAAAACGCATAGCATAGCTCAGGGTCCCTTTCTGCAATAAATTTGGCCTGTAATTATCCCCTTTCAGTCCCTACAATTCCAGAAAATACAGTTAAGTCCCAAAACAGCAAGTTCACTAAATAAAGTAATTATTTCCTAGAATCTCCTCATGCTTCATGCAACATTATGCTCATCAAAAACTCAATATTTTAGGCCACTTATCTCAACTTTCCATGCCAAAATATATGAATTAACATTATGAAATATGCACTTATCACAAGGAGACCTATTATCTCCCTACCTATTCATTCTTCCATCAGATATCTTGTCTAAAATAGTGCAACAACATGTGGAAAGGGGCCAGTTGAGAGGCATAAAGTTTGCAAGTAAGTGTACAATCTTATCCAACTGTTTTTTCGTTGTTGATGCTTTGTTTTTCATTAATGGGAAAAAACAGAATTGCAAGAGGCTAAAGGAGATATTTGACTGTTATTGTTTAGCTTCCGGGCAAACCATTAACTTGGATAAATCTAGTGTATTTTTTTTTTCAAAAGATGCTAGTGAGGAGGAGATAAGGGTGGTGTATGAAGTATTGGGAATTAAAGCATGTGAAAATCTAAGGAATTATCTAGGATTGCCTCTACTATGGGGAAGCTCAAAAATCAGTAGCCTTGGGGTTTGTAAAACAAAAGATGAGTAATAAACTCCAAGGGTGGAAGCAAAAACTCCTAACTTTTGTTGGAAGAGAAGTACTAATTAAGGCAGTAGCAAATGCAATACTAATCTACCCAATGTCATGCTTCAAATTCCCAAAATAGGTTTGTGTGGAACTGGATACCATGGTCTCTAAATTCTGGTGGGGTCAAACAGGACAAGAAGGCAAAATCCACTGGAAGGCGTGGAAGAGTCTGAGCAAGGCAAAAAGGGAAGGAGGAATGGGATTTATAGATCTAGAGTCATTTAACACAGCTCTGCTGGCAAAGACGGCATGGAGAATTATCCAAAATCCAGAAGATTAGTGGTGTAGGATTTTGAAAGGAATTTACTACCCAAAAGATGATTTCCTTGATGCAAAAAAGGGTAGCCATGCATCATGGGGTTGGTCAAGCATTCTAGAAGGAAGGGAACTAATCAAGGAAGGCTTGTGTTGGCAGGTGGGAGCAGGGGACAGAATTAGAGTCTTCTTTGATAAATGGGTCCTAGGTGTGGCAAGATATAAGTTGAGGGACCACAATGCAACAGAAGAGATGAAGAAAATAAAAGTGAAAGATTTAATCATAGAAGGGAGATGGGAGCTGAGGAATTTGGAAGGGGTGTTGAATGAGGAGGAACTAAATGCAATCAAAAGTGTCAGAATTCCTGTTTTGAATAAACTGGATAAGATTGTATGGCTGAACAGCAGGGATGGAGATTACTCAGTCAAAATGGGATATAAACTAGCACTATCCAAGAATGAACTAATAGGGAGGAGAGATCCAGGAACTTCATACAGCCCTTCAAAGAAACTATGGAGCAGCATCTGGAAAATTCAAATGCCCCCAAAAATTCATCATTTTATGTGGAGAATGGTAGTTGGTGTAGTGGCCACTAAAGAAGCATTGTTTAGGAGGAAATGCTCACCAATACCAACATATGCATTATGTAAAGAACAAGTATAAACAATAGAACACTTGCTCTTCCTCTGTCCCCTGGGCACAACAATACTGGTTTGGATCACCACTAACATTAAAATTTGATGTTGGGAACATCTATAGGGTGGACAAATGGCTGGAAGGTTGGTTAAATCAAGAAGATAGCCCTGATGAAGCCACTATTGCATTATTTGCAGGCATATGCTGGAACATTTGGCAGGCTAGGTGTAGATATGTATTTGAGCATATGGAAGTGGATGCATGGGCATGCGTGGCTACTGTAATGAGAATGGTAAGGGATTTTTAAAGTGCATCAATAGGAAAAAGAAAAGGACAAGGAAAGACTGAAAGAAGCACACAATGGAAAAAACCTAAATGGGGTGCAGTAAAGGTTAATGTTGATGCTGCATACTATCAGGAGAATAAAAAATCAACAATTGCAATCATTGGCAGAGACTGGAATGGCCGCTACCTTGGAGGCATAGGACAATAAGTGGAGGTGAACTCGGCCTTTATGGCAGAGAGCGTGGCACTACTCGAAGCACTTAAGAGTGGAGATCTATGGAGTGGAGAGAAGGTAATATTAGAGACTGACTGCCATACTTTGTTTGATATCATACATAGAGGAGACACTAAAGGGTGTGAGTGGGAAAGTGTAGATATTATATAGCAGATACAAAGATTACTACATTCTAAGCAATATAAAAATTGGGAACTGATAAGTATTGCAAGAACAGGTACTAAAGTTGCTGACCATTTGGCAACTAAGGTAATGAGAGGCTAGGTATCGCAAGGATGGCTAGCAAAGCCACCAACCTCTCTGGCACAACTGATGAGGACAGACATGGAGGATAATCAAGAAGGAAGTGGAAGCAGATCTGGTATAGGGTGATAGCAAAATAGAGAATGTAGCACAGTAGCTGTAATTCATTGTTTTTTTAAGCTTGGTTTTAAGGTGAGATTGTGTTTTAGGTTGTACTGATAGGTATTTTTGAGGGTTATAATTTTGGCTTCGACTATTGGTGTTTGTATTTCTCTTTAGTGAGTTTTGGTGTGATAGGTTGTACTGATAGGCGTTTTTTCAAAAGTTTAATTTTGGCTTCGACTATTGGTGGTTGTACTTGATTTTCTAAGATTAATAAAATTGACTATTTTGACCAAAAAAAATATTGTTTTAACTTGATCTATTTGAATAAAGTGAAAATATGTTAAACATACCTTTAACCTATGGGCTGACTCCTGGGCTGGCCCATGACCGACAAACTTAGGTGTTGAGTTGTAAAATTGGGGAATGAATGTAAACCTTTATTCTATTATTTTATTTATTATATTAATAATATTTAAACATCTTCTTACTTATAATTATAAATCATATACTACTACTGAAACAATTTTCATGTCCAACTTTGTCAAAGATCGAAAATGATGATGGTGGTGGTGGTATTACGGATGAAATACTTACTATTTTTCACCTCGCTAAAGCAGAGCATTCTGAGACAATTCCTAATGAAGCTCCATCAAATTCAACTGTCCTTGAAATTAGAGATAGTAATGAAGATTGATGAAGAAAGAAACTTATGTTGTATGATTTGTGAACTTAAGTTTAAAACCTTCAAAATATTTATTATTGTCGATATAGTTATTTAAATAATTAGATATGACTTTCTATATTTTTGAGTAAGGGATTGTATTGGTATTAAAATAAATGTTGTATTTATAAAAAAAATGGAACGGGCCTTAGGCCCACGGGCCGGCCCTCGGCCCAACCTCTCGAGGGCCGGGCTTGAAAAAAGGGTGGGAATTTGGGACTCGGGTTTAAACGGGTCGGCTGTTTAGGCCTAAGGCTCTGTAGGGCAGGCCCTAATTCCCAACTCTACCATGAAGCACCCAAACTTGCTCTAAATTGGATAGGAGGCTTAGCCATTAGAATAATTGGTTTGGTACCGACTGAGGCATGTGCCCGCTCACATTTTGTCTAGCCTAACCTACATAGAGTAGTCTTGCCACCTTTTTCTGTTGCTCTCACGCGTGGGTCCTTTTCTTCCTCACCATTGTTCTCGTTTTCTTCTGCTCTTGCTCACCCTCACACTCAACCCTAAACCCTAGAGGAGACGACCATTTTCAGGTTTTTTTTTACAATAATACTACAAATAGTAAATTTAAACACCAATATAATATACTTTTTAAAAAATTAACCAATATGCTATAGTTAAACTCATTCTTGACTTGAATGGTTTAACTTTGTACTAAACTCGTTCAAGCCAAGAATGAGTTCAATAGACCCAGAAAATATCTTGTTAAATTCATTCATTCCTTAAACGAGTTCAAATTTTTTTCTTTTAAAAAAAGAACAAACCTGCCAAACTTGTTCATTTGGTAGGTTTTAATTTTTTTATATAAAAAAACTATACTCATTCACAGTGTGAACGAGTTTGGTTTAATTTGTTTTTTTAAAAAAAACAACATAAAACTTGTATTGTGTGTTGATGAATGGTCTTTATTTTTTAAACATAGAGGAGAGAGGAACAAAAAAAAATCAATAAATAGTCTTTATAAGCAATGAACAAAAAACAACCATTACTTTTTAAGCAAAAAAAAATTAAGCATTTATTTTTTATTAATGAATAGTTTTCAATTATTTATTTTCTTTATATAATTTATTTTAATCATTGAACATGATTATATATTTATTGTCTAATAATCTCATTTTCGATTAATAGGGACAGGGGAGAGAGGAAGGGGACATTAAATCAAAAAAGATGTAATTTTTCAATTTCAAATTGATTCACTTGCTTTTTGTAATTTGAGAGAGGGGAAAAATTGTAAATGCACTGCCTTTCATTTTTCATGTCTACCTTTTTATCCAATATTATAAAATAATACGGAAAACAAAAAATATTTTTTTAATGACTTTATTTTTTAATCATGTTTTGCTTGGCAAAAGTTTTTAAAAACATGATTAAAAAATAAAGTCATTAGGCTTGTCTATGTTTTTATTGGTTTAAATTCTGTTTTTACTTTTAATATATATTCCCCCTTTTCTAACCTTGGATCTGGACAAAATCAGATAAGATAGTGAAATTTTTTTTTTAAAAGAACATGCCAACATTTTTTTTTGGAAAAACAATTTTTTAAACAGCTCCAAAATTTTTTAAAAAGGAATTTATTTAAAAAAAAAGGAAGATATGAAAATTTATTTGCCTGAAAAAAACAATCAGCCCTTTTTAATAATTTTTTGTTTTCCATATTTTTTATAATATTGGATAAAAAGGTAGACATAAAAAAAATGAAAAGCAGTGCATTTACAATTTCTCCCCCTCTATTTCTCTCTCTAAAATTACAAAAGGCAAGTGAATGAATTTGAAATTGAAAAATCACTTTTGTTTTGATTAATGTCACCTTCCTCTCTCATCAGGTCTTCAACAATCTTATCACCTTTAAACAAGCTTCAATGTCCCCTTCCTCTTTCCTCTGTCCCTAATAATCGAAAATGAGATGATTAGATAATAAATTTATAATCATGTTTAATGATTATATTAAATGATATAAAGAAAATAAATAATTAAAGATTATTCATTAATAAAAATTAAAGGCTTGATTTTTTTTGCTTGAAAAGTAATCATTGTTTTTTGTTGATTGCTTATAAAGACTATTCATTATTTTTTTGTTCCTCTCTCCTTTATCCATAAAAAATAAAGACTATTCATCAACACGCAATGCCAGCTTTATGTTGTTGTTTTTAAAAAAAAAATTAAACCAAACTCGTTCACACTACAGTGTGATTTTTTTATATAAGAAAAAATTAAAACCTGCCAAATGGCAGGTTTTTTTTTTAAAAAAAAGTTGAACTCGTTCAAGGCATGAACGAGTTCAACAAAAGATTCTTGGGCCTACTGAACTCGTTTTTGGCTTGAACAAATTCAGTACAAAGTTAAATTTGTTTAAGCCAAGAACGAGTTTAATTGTAGCATATTGGTAAATTTTTTGAAAAATGTAGTATATTGGTGTTTGAATTTACTATTTGTAGTATTGTTGTAAAAAAAAAACCCCATTTTCAGGATCAACCTTGGCAGTGTAGAGAAAAGTTGAAGGTGACAGCACAAAAGTTCTTCCATTAATGTTGCCCATTGCTCCTCGCTTGAATTTTCATATTGCGTACTAATTATTAAAAGAAGCGAGCTCATTCTTAACATTTTATCAATGAAAGAAAAGAGAGAAAATTAATCATTTAAAGGCTATCATGGATAATAGAACTTCACTGACACTATTGCAATCAATATTAAATTAATAAAACACAACTATCAACAGTTGGGCCTAAGGTTTTTGAATTCCATATTATCGCATTCAACTGCAAGCTCATAACTCAAATTTTCTAAATCATATTGATTAATAAATCATTGTATAAATAGTATCATTTCTCAAAAGTTGATTTACTATTCAAATGTCACACTTTCAAACTCAGAGCCCTTCAACCTTCTACCAGTACACAGTTTAATCAAAAGTCATATGAGTAAAGTGAATGTGAGCCCTAAGTGTGGTAACATACTATCATTCGTCACATAACTAAAAGGAGGAGGATACAGATAATCAAATATCTCTGTGCCTTCAAAGCCTTCCTTGACAGACCAGCACAAGTGCTAATGTTAAGAGCAACATGGTAAAACAAAAGTTTCTATGGTCAACTATCTAACTCGTAACGCCTAATATGTGCTCCTGAGGTTGCTTAGAGTATAGCAACTAAAGAATTATCTCAAACATCAAGCCTTATACATGACAAAGTATTAACCCCAATCGTAGGACTAGGGACATTTTGTGAATTAAAAATATCCACAACCGCACATCGGTTGAGAAATTCTCTCAACCTCTCTTTTGACTAAGTCATCGGTGACTTGTCTGACTTCTAACTTAGTCAATGATCCACATTTTTTTTTCTTCGGATCAATTAATTAATTAATCTATTAATTAAACATTATTCAAATTTCTAAACTAATTGATCTATTCATCATCAAGGGCGGATCCGAGGACCCAAAAATACATAAATAACTGCATCTTCCCCTCCTTCATGCAGTAACTCATGGTTTTTTTTGAAATGAAAATGACAGTAAGGCAGGGAAATGTACGTAACCGAAATCATGGAAGGATAGTGTGCATTAATATATCTGTGTATTGTTACAATGCACAGTGACTGGGATATATATATAGTGAAGTTAGACCTATCTAAATTGTCACGTATGAATGAAAATAAAGATTCTAGAACTAATATATTCTGCATCATGACTGTTGGGCTTGGAGTCATTGGGCTCTAGTGGTATGGGCTTTGAGATTCTCCTGCGAGGTGAACTGTGTTAGAAACATTGCGAGGCTTGTTCAAAGAAGCGCATGGCGTGAGTTGGGTAAAGGTTTGGTGAGGATGTCGACAATTTGATCTTTGGAGGAAACATGTAGAATATGAAGTAGGTCAGCAACAACCCTTTCTCGCACAAAATGATAATCTAATGCAATGTGCTTAGCCTTGGAGTGAAAGACAGGATTGGCAACCAAGTATGTGGCACCAAGATTGTCATAATAGAGATTTTGGATCTAGATGACTTCACTCGCTGCTGTTGCTAGAGCTTTATACTTTGCTTCGGTGCTGGACTTGGCAATAGTGGGTTGTTTTTTTTAGCTCCAGGCAATGAGGTTGGAACCAAAATAAACAGCAAAGGCTCTTTTGGACTAAAGATCATTGACGCTACCTCCTTAGTCAGCATTAGAGAAAGTGGAGAGAGTGACTGAGTTGGAAGGCCGAAGATGAAGAGCATAGTGTGACGTGTCACGGAGGTACCTAAGAATGTGTTTGATGGTTGTCCAGTGATGTTCCTTGGGATGATGCATGTATTGACAAACTCAGTTAACTGCAAATGTAATGTCAGGCCGAGTGAAGTTGAGATATTGTAAGCTGCCAACGACACTACGATAGAGGTGGGGGTTAGAGAAATCAGGTCCAAGGGTAGCTGAAAGAACAGAAGTAGAGGACATGGGTGTAGTAACAGGACATGCAGCAGACATGTTAGATTTGTGCAAGATGTCTTGAATGTATTTTTGTTGGGAAAGAGCCAATCTAGTAGAGGGGGGGGACCTCAACCCTAAGGAAATAATGAAGAGTGTTGAGATTCTTGACAGGGAAGTATTCATTGAGAGTTGAGATAAGTTCCTTAATGGCAATAGGAGAAGACCTCGTAACAATGATATCATCCACATAGATCAAGATATAGAGAGTGACTCTAGAGTTATGGCAAATAAAGAGGGGGGAGTCTGATCTGGAGGCTTTGAAACCAAGCAAGTTCAGACGTGAGCTGAGGTAGGAGAACTAGGAACGTGGCGCCTGTTTGAGTCCATGGATGGCTCGATAGAGCTTGTAAACATGGTGGGGAAAATCTGGATGAATGAACCCAGGTGGTTGTTGCATATAAACAGTTTCATCCAGGAACCAATGTAGGAATGCGTTCTGTATATCCAACTGATTGATTAGCCAATGTTGGGAGACTGCAATGGAGAGAATGAGGTGGATAGTCGTGGGCTTAACAACTGGAGAGAACCTGTCAAAAAAATCAAGACCAAGTTGTTGATGGAATCCTTTGGCAACAAGTCAAGCTTTGAAATGCTCAAGAGAACCATCGGCATTATACTTGAGACGAAAAATCCACTAACAATTGACAACATTCATTTCCGAGGTATAGGGAACCAACGTCTAGGTCTGATTATCAATGAGAGCTTGAAATTCCTGATGAATGGCTTTGGTCCAGTCGGGGTTCTTGAGGGCTTGTGAGACAGAGGAGGGATGGAGGGTGGGGAAAGCCAAGAGTGGTGAGCACGAGGTGGTATAGTGGAGACAAAGTTAGGTGGGAGGGTTCAAGGTTTAAATATATTGGCTTTGGACCTGGTGATCATCGGATGAACTGAAGGTTTGGGGAAGGAAGTATCTGGGGAGGAGGAAAGAGGGGTGGAGAGATTAGAGTTTTGTGTGGTAGGTGAACGCGAGGAAGATGAAGTTGGTGTCGGTGTTGAGAATGGGCCGGGATCATTGGGTCGATTAAGAGGGGAAGGTAAATGGGGCAAGGAGAGTGAAGATGATGAGGGTGGGTCCGAACGAGTGGGTTGAGGTAGTATGGGTGGTAAATTGAGGAAGGATGTGGGCTGAGGAGATGAGGGGGGCATGTGGGCAAAAGGAAAAAAATCTTCATCAAAGATGACATCACGTGAAATGTATAGGCATATCCAGTGGATTGGTGAAGGCATAGATAGTCCATATGATTAGAGGCGTAGCCCAAGAAGACACATTTGAGACCTGGGGGTCAGTTTGTGAGAGTTATATGGACGTAGATTAGACCAACAGGCTGATCCAAAAACCTTAAGGAAGGTATAATTGGGCTTGTAGTGAAACAATTTTTCAAAGGGGATTTGGCCATGAAGTACTGGACTGGAAAGATTGTTGATGAGGTAAGTGGCAATGCTGAAAGCAAATGACCAATACAGTTGTGGAACAGCAGCATGATACATAAGGGCTAAACCAGTTTCCATAATGGTTCTATGGCGATGTTCTACAGTTCCATTTTGGGTGTGTGTGTGTGAGGTCTTGTGATGTGATGTTGAATGCCAAAGGTTAATAAGTCATTGTGAAGGGAGTGAAATTCACCCCAATCAAATTGAAAGGCTTTAATTTTGGAAGCAAAAAAAGTTTCAACAAGAGATTCAAATAGAAGAAATACAGAGCGTACTTCAGACTTAGATTTGAGAGGGTAAAACCAAATGTACCTAGTAAAGTCATCAACAAAGGATACATAGTAACGGTAGCCATTAACAGACACAGTGGGGGAAGGACCCCATACATCATAGAAAATTAATTGAAAAGGAACGGTAGAGCGAGTGGGAACAGGGGGTGACGAAGGACGATGACTCTTGCTAGAGCGACAGGCATGACATTGATTGGTGGGATGCTTGGTGGAGACAGGCAGTCAGTGATGGTGAAGAATTTGTTGAATTGTCCAGAAGGCTATGTGTCCTAAATGCTGGTGCCACTGATGAAAGGAGGAGCGAATTGAGGAGTGTTCCTGTGGTGAAGAAACAAGGTATAGTCAACTAAGGCTTGGGCTGCATAGTAGTAGTTGTTTGGTGCACTCGTTGTTCACATAAAAATACCCAAAGTGAAACTAAAAACAAACTTTGTTGTCAATGCAAAATTGATGAACAGATAACAGGTTTTTGGTCACATCAGGAACATGTAAAGCATTAGTAAGAAGAAAAGGGCCAGAGTGTGTGGAAAGAGTGCCCGAGCCGTGGTGTTCGATGGGCATGGGAGAACCATTGCTTATTTGAACAGAGTCAAGACTAGTATAGGGTGTAGCTCCAAGGTTGAGTGCAAAAAGATCACTGGTGATATGGTGAGTAGCACCAGTATCTGGAAACCACGAAGTGTCATCAGACGGAGAGAATGTAGTGTAGTTGGTCGACAAGGAGGGGGCGATGATGCTTGAAGGGCATGGTTTGGCCGTTGGAAGTAGGTGCGAGCAGTGTGCCCAAATTGTAGACATAGCTGATAAGGTGCTTCATTATCTGGTTGGAAGGTGGTGGAACCAGAAACAGAGAATGGTCATCCTCCATGAGATGGACGACTACAATCGCGATAGGATGTTGTAGGTGGACGAAAAGACCCACGGGTGGAAAAGTGAGAGTTACGACCATAAGTAGAGAAATGTGCTCCACGACCATGGGGGTGGGGAGAGTGGGTGATAGCATTGGCAGAAATGGGAGGTATGAGGGAGATGGAGTTTTGAGCAATAAGCCGCTGTTTAAAGGTGAGGAGATGGCTTAAGATAGATTCAATGGTGAGAAATTGACGTTGTTTCGATAAGACAGTAACAATGATATCATATTTAGATCCTAGACCAGCTAGAAGGTAGGTGATGAAGTTGTCATCGACCACTGGCTTGCTAGCAGCTGCAAGGGAGTCAGCAAGAACGGTTGCACGTTGATGGTAGTCTTGAATCGATTCACCGCCCTTTTTGAGGGAGGTAAGTTGCTGATGAAGATATACCAGGCGAGCTTGGGTTTGTTGAGAAAAAGATGTGTCTAAGGCTAGCCACATACTACGGGACGATCGACGATGAACAAACTGGGGAATGATTTTCTCAGAGAGGGAAGCAAGAAGAATAGAGAGGACAAGTTGATCCTGTTGGAACCAGGAGAGATAATCTTTGTTGGGTAAGCCTGACTCGATGTGAGGTGGTGGTAGAGGGATGGAACAGTCGATAAAGCCAAAGAGTTGTTGGCCATATAGGTAGGGCAGAACCTGAGCTTTCTAGATGAGATAATTTTCATGGGTGAGTTTTGTGGTGATGTAATGGGGAAGGCTAGAGGGCGGAGTGGTGAGGAAGGTGGCTGGGATTGTGGGTGTATTGGTGGCGGAGGGAATAGGTGTTGCTGGTGTGGTAGTAGAGGAGGGGTTAGGTGATGAGGGTCCCAACATCATGATGGTGCAGGCACTACGGCTCTAATACCATTTTGAAATGAAAATGATAGTAAGGCAGAGAAATGTACGTAACCGAGATCATGGAAGGATAGTGTATATTAATATATCTCTGTGTTGTTACAATGCACAATGACTGAGATATATATAGTGAAGCTAGACCTATCTGAATTGGACACGTATGAATGAAAATGAAGATTCTAGAACTAATATATTCTGCATCATGATCGTTGGGCTTGGAGTCATTGGGCTCTAGTGGTCTGGGCTTTGAGAGTTTTCAAATGGACAATGTTCAATGTATTGAGAGGATTTCAATGAACAGAGTCAGACACGTGTTGCAAAATTATAGTATCGTACATACCTCAATATAGCTACACACCGCAAACACGAAGTAATATTCTCATCTCGTTGAATAAGTTAAGATTTAACCGTAAAAGATCCCAAATTATTGCAGTAGTTTATTGAATATAATGGCAGAGTCATACCTCAGCAGCGTTCAAATTCAAAGTGAAAAAGGCACAGCAAATTCATGGGCACTCACGACATCAATGTAGGAGAAGGGGTGGGGGCGGGGAGCAGAGTTGCATATGGGGACACAGACTCCATTGCATATTCTGTGATTTCAATTCCTTTGCGATATCAACCAGCCAATCAGGAAAACCCATCATAACCACTTCCAAGATTAACTGGTAATCACCCTTAAGATTATTGGTAAAACCTGCAAAAGGACAACAAAAAATCTGGTTCGAGTTGTACGTGAGGACACCGTCATTTATTATTGTAATATGATCATGACAGATATCCTAATGCATATAAAAAGTGCAAATTAAATCACAACTTCAAATATATTTTAATTTACATATATGGAGATCAAACTATACTTCTTCTAGATTATGAGTGAAGTCTCTTTCTTCCCATCTTGTGAACCTTTTGAGATTGTTTCCTTCTGATACAGCCATGCCGATTCCTGTCTTCCCATCTTTACCAATTCCTACGTAGTACAGCCTCATTTCTTCATCACTCTTATTATTATTGTTCATCTGAACCAGACATGGAGATCCCACCCCTTGGCTGTCCCATCCACCATCATCTTCTAAGGGCATCAAAATAGGCTCTTCTTGAATCTTGGCCCAGTTCTTGAGCCCATCTGGTGATTCTGCAAGCCCAATACATTTTCTTCCATCTCCTGCAACACATTCATATGCCATCAAGTAGTTTCCTCCTTGATGGTTCCTCACCACATTGGCACTTTTCATCCCAAGTTCATCAAAAAGACCTGTCTGCTTACTGTTCATCATGATCTTTCCCAGCTTTACCCATCTTATCCCGTCTCTGGACCTCGCGATTCCAATGGCGTAACGCTTATTCTTCGCATCAAATGAATGGTAATACATCCTGAGATCGTCACTGCTATGTACAACAACGTTTGGTGCTGCAATGAACAAAGAATCCCAATCATTTCCAGTTCCAACATCAAGCACTGCTCCACTGTGATGGTCTCCTTCCATCCTTGCCCAATGCCAACCATCTTGGCTGCAAGCCAGGCCAGGAAGTGATCTGAAAATTTTGCCAATTCTCTGATCTTTAGGGTAAAGGACTGCTCTTTCCGGGTTTTGAACAATAAGACTTGTTGCACCAGAAAGATTCATTTCTTCAGCACTATATCCTGTGTAGTAAAGCCAGTACACGGCACTGTGAAGTTGATTGGACATGACAACCATCTGGGAAGGTCTAACGCTTTCTATATCAAAACCCCACCATTTGCTGCTAGGGTTCATCACACAGCCGACATCTTTACCTGAATTGACATTTTGAGTCCCTCTAGTCCAGTGAACACCATCTCCTGACAGTGCTAATCCAATGGAATCTGATGAAGTTTCTTCACTGGACCTTCTTCCATGGTACCACATGTACCACCTTTCTTCATTATCTCCAATGAATCTCTTCACAACTGGGGATCCAATTTCTAAACTATCCCATGAGCCTTCCAAACCCAACTCAAATACTAGGCCTCTTGATGAGAATGTGGTTTTGAGAGCTTGATCTTGTGTGGAAGCTAGCTGAAGCTGAGATGTTGAGTTTGGATCGAGTTCAACAGCAAAGTCCTGATTTGTTGTGTTGCTACTGTCAATGCCTGGTCTTGTGGAGCTTCTAGTTATAGTAACCAATCTTCTGCTTCTGGAATTAGAAGATGAAAAATCTCTCTGGTGGTGCCTGCAAGAGCCGGTGCGAAAAGGCGCAGAAACACACTCAAATTGCATGGAAGGCCTTGATGGGTGGACTGAGATTCTAGCACAACCCTTTCTTTCATGAGTTGATGCAAGAACATCAACAGTTCTGATGCCAGTAGTTGCAGTTAATGCTAGTGCCTCCATTGAACAAGAGAATTAATGTAAGGATATTGTAGGATAAGCTCTTTAATGAAGAAGAGAGTTGCTAATAGCTAAAGGAAAAAAGAATTCATAAGGCTTTATAATGCAAACAGAGATATTATTCCTACATGCATTGCCTCTTCTTTTCTTCTGTGATTTATATTGCATCAGTTTTGATCATATTTTACCCTTACCCCTTCCAAAGTCCAACCTAATAGTCTGAAGGTTAAGATCTCATGAAAATGGCCAGCGTTCAAGTACACGTACTGTCACTTAGTGATCTAGCTGGTCCAAACGCTAGGTGTCACTTTCCTTCCTCGTAATTGAGAAGCAATGAGTATTCACTTGTTCACGGGTCGATATATTCACATGCTTGATGGTTGAACCTGAGCTTCTCTAATCTTGCAATCTACCATTCTTGAAAACACCACGAGACAAAAGCATTTATGGGGTTGGCCGATATTGAATGTTACTATAGGAACTAGTGGAGGGCTAGCATGAAATTCAATACAGTAGTAGAATGATTACATTTACTTTTCCTTTATTGCATAGACTTGCTCCAAATATTTTAAGACATCATCGCGTCTTTTTTGTACTCCAACTATTAAAATGTTTAGACAATCCAATGGAAAAACCATTCTTGAGGTAGTGGTAGTTTTCTTTAATTTTTACCCTTTGTCTTAATAAAGAGAAAATGAGGAAAGGAAAAATCCTGGAGGGAAAATGAGAGAGAAATGAGTTTTCCTAATTTGGACGGACGAGCAAAGGTGGAAAGAAGGAAAAGTTGGAGAGAAACTTTAACTTTTCTCTCTACACATGGAAAGAAAATTGGGAGAAAAATCTATTCTTACTTACCCACATGCTTTTATTACCTTTTCATTTTAAGCTATTAAGTTTGATATTTAACTTTTTTAAAAATTATGACTATGAGTTTCTTTTTTAAAAGGATAAATTTTAAGATATATTTTAATATATAATTTATTTTTTAATTACTTACTAAAACCTTACAACCTTAAAAATATGATATCATTTTATTTATATTATTTTGTTTTAAAATATAATAACATGCAAACATATCTTTAATAAATAATTTGATTTTAAATTATTTAATGATATTAATGTTAATATAATTTTTTTCATTCTCCTATTTAATTTGATATTATAGTTGATATATTTTAAGGATACTTTAGTTATTCAATTATTTATTAAAATATTTTTATCTAAAAATATTTTAGCTATTCAACTATTTGCCCATTTTTTTTCTTTATGTTTTCTTTCATCTATCAAAGTAGAATGTGTGATAATATTTTCTCTTTAATTCTGTTTTATCTCCATTTTCTCTCTTCCTATTTCCTTCCTCTAAACTTTTCTTCTGATCCAAGCGGAGCATTAATCCAACACCTATCCAATCTTTTAATTTGAGATAATATTACAGATTCTAGTTGGAATTAATAAAGTTTCTAGATACATTTGATATGCGCCCACACACACACGCATCCTAGAAACTAGGAGAAATGCTTATATATAAATTCCGCCTTTGCCATGAAAATATTCTTTTTCGTGGGTTTCGATAATTACACACATGCATCCTAGGAAAATATCTCACATTTATCTATTATATTGAGTTATGAAGAGAGAGAAATAATTAAAGAAAATTTATAAGCATAAGATTAACAAAAAAAAAGATAATTAAAAAATTTTCATTGTAGAAAGCATATATGACATGATACTTTAGGCGTAAGTAAGTATTTCTCATGGACTAGGAAGTATATATATGGTTAATAAATAAACTATTTATTTATTTATTTATTGATGGAACCATAGATTTTGCATGATTTAGAAGTTGTATTTTTAGGAGTTAAGGTATAAAAATACATATAAACATTTATCAAAAGTATGTTTAGGACCACATATTTTTCAGACATACAAAAAGTACCTATGAACATTTAAGATATGATAAAAAGATGTCACAACATTTAAATATAACAAACATCGTTACATTTACATATACAAAAATAGAATAGGCTCCACAAAAAAAAATAATGGTATTAGATTGTATTTGATGGTCCTAACAATTTTACTCTCGTTTTAAATATTCATTAGTATTTTTTGCGCCTTAATCCTTTCTTTAGTGAAAAGTTTGACCACATGATCACTAGAAACTTATATATATATATA